>CM042443.1:1515950-1528450 GCA_023631565.1 Gymnocephalus cernua | reverse complement strand
AGTCATGATTCCACTGGTTCAGATTCTGCTGAGTCATGATTCCACTGGTTCAGATTCTGCTGAGTCATGAATCCACTGGTTCAGATTCTGCTGAGTCCTGAATCCACTGGTTGAGATTCTGCTGAGTCATGAATCCTCTGGTTGAGATTCTGCTGAGTCGTCCTCCCGTCCTCAGTCCATGAACCCAGTAAACTCATTAATGAAGTAACCAGTGACTGTCCTTCCTTTGCCGTACCTGAAGTTGCTGCATTCTGGCTGCTGTCTGGAGATTCCTTCACGCACAACTCGTATTCTTTCAGATCTTTCATACCAGATGTTGTAACGGCGGCCATGTTGTGTATTGTTCAGGCTCCTCGCCACCACGAGACAAACCGGCGTAGCAGATTGAACGTGTAGCGTGACTTGAACGGCCTTCTTCTGACTGAAAGTTCTGCCAAACAAACACTTGTTCTGCTCACCAGTTCCATTTCCACTTCCTCACAGCCGACCGCATCGAACGCTCCACCTACGGAAACACCTTCGCGTGATCAACGGCGCCGTCACTACGGCGACCAGCGTAGCGCACGTAGAAACCAGAACGCCGTCAAACAGCCCAATATTCAGCCCGATCTGACTCCTGGATTCGGTGCATCCCTACTTTGGTTTAGCGATCTACAACCATACCGTAACCGTGCGTGACGCCAACTTGTGCTTTGCGTCGTCTAGTTTATTCGCCCTAAACCAGGTGATGGAAATACTTCTGACGCTACGTTTACACGTGGCGGCTATTTCCGTAAACGGACATTTCAACCTCTCCGTTTTCATAAATAACTTCGTGCACAGCTGTCAGTTTTCAGAGAAGTATTCGTTCACACGTACCCGTGTATAGACGCCGCCAAGAGCACGCCAGACCTGTAGGTGGCGGCGTGACGAGAAGATCAAGCCCACGTTAGCCAATCAGAATCACTTCCTGTCTCTCCTCTTCCTCGGCTGCCTAAGGGCCGTTTTATGCTTGACGCGTTGGAGGTGGCGCGCGCATTCGTGACATCAAAATTACGTAATTTCCGGCCGGCGCGTCCGATTTTCGGCGTGCGAGCACAGGGCGCGCACCAGTCTATGTTTTTCAGCGGCGCCCGACAAACAGGAAACAGGAAGCCTGAACGAGCTCCTGGGAAACGTGATGCCAGGACTCTCCGAGTGACTGCAGGTCTCTCTGGTAAACTTACCGGGTTAAGATGAGTTATTTTTTTGTGAATGAAAGGCTCGATCTGACGAAGTAGCTCATCCAATCAAATCGAAGCATTGACGGCACTGCTGCTGCCTGTTCTGCTGTTGTTTACCTTTTTCTTCTTCTTCTAGTCCTTAGAAAGAGAAACATCGGTAGCCTTTGCTCCTTAGCGCCACCGCTGTTCAGGAGAAGACTGCAACTAGTGCTGCGAAATAAATACTCACGGCGATCCCGTGACGTCACGATTTCCGCACGCACTGTTGACAGCGCTAGTATATCTGAGCCTTAAACCTCCGTTTGTCTCAGTTTTTCATGCAAACGTGACGTTTTCAGAGGAGAATTCTCCGTTAGCGTGTAAACGAAGGGAAACGTCTCCGTTTTTCTGAATAACCACGTACATGTAATCGGGGTCTAATTCGCGCTTTCTTTTATTTTTTATTTTTTGCGACATTTTCAAAGTTCACTTAGATGGAAACATGACACGTGTGTCTTTTTATTTGACTTCTATTTTCTTGAGAAGTTTTGATTCAAACTGAAAAAAATGATAAAGTTCATTCTGATGTTTGTGAACTGTGATTTCTACCCTGACGATCTCACGGCAAATTCAAAGTCAGTGTGACCAGACCCGTCTCACTTCATTTGTTATTGATTAGGACAACAATGCACATTACTCAACATTTCTGTGAATGCGCCAGTGTTAGCCGGTCGGCTAATTTTCACCTGTAGTGCCAGTTACCCAGCATGCACGTCTTTATGGTGGGGCTGAGACGGGTCTGGGGTCAACCAGGCTCGTGGATTTCTGACATTTGGAGCAGAACTTTTAATATATTTTTTTATTTAATCTCAGGAAAACATCTTCCAAACATCCTTCAGTATAAATATAAAACAGATACAATCAAGATACAAATACAGTAGATGTGATTATATTAACAGCACCGACCTTCCTTTGGATACAAAGTACCAGTCCCTCCAGAAAAACGTGATTACGCAACAACAGGTGGAAAATAGTATCAAAAACTTCGTAAAAAGCGACAAAAATTTCAACAAACTTGGAGAAAAAAAGAAGACACTGACCAAGCATCACTATTTTACGAGTTGGGAGTGAGAACAGGTTGGTTAGCTTTAAAACCAGTCCCTCCAGAAAAAGGTGATTATGCAATCGCACAATTCAATGCATAATCAGCCAAAGTCCGCATATTTATGCGGGGGGGGGGGGGGGGCGCATTTTTTCAAATACGCCGCACTTTCGCTGCATAAATTGACGATTTCTGCGCAAAATATGCCGTGCTTGCATGATTTCATAATCCCCGCATTTACGTTGCATAAAGGTCACATATATCTCAGCAGAAAGATGAAAAATGTTGCGTTTACTTCACACAAGAGCAGCCATTTTCCCCTGTTGCCATGGGAACGTTATGAAGTGATGTAATTTCTCCTAGTGAGAACACGGTGTTGGGGGGGAATCACTTTGTTTTCTCTTTTTCAGTTTAAATATAAAAAATATCCCGCATATTCCATCGCATTTTTAAAGAAAACGTGCCGCATAATCGAGGATTTTTGCCCTCAACAATCACAAAAAAAGCTCTATGTTTTTCTGGAGGGACTGGAGTATACATCAGATATGCACGGTCACACAGCGCTGCGAGAAGCTCCTCTGTCTGCTCGTCTGGTTTTCTTTAAAGATAAGATGCTGAATGATTTTATAACAGGACACATCGTCACACACACGCTTCACTGTGTTCAGTCTCCTCGGAGTCTAAACGGCTCGTAAAGATCTCTGCTTGTGTCTGAAAATAATCTTAATAGTTTGATTTTAGTTGCAAAATCTTATTTTCTTTAAAGATACAATGTTGAAAGATTTGACATAAAGACACATTTCTTCACTTTGTTGCATGAAAACAAGTTTTTGTCAGTTTAAACTACGGAAGATAATTAGGGCCACATGCAAACTCCAACCTATTTATTCGTTTAATTATAGTGTGTGTGTGTGTGTGTGTGTGTGTGTGTGTGTGTGTGTGTGTGTCTGTGTGTGTGTGTCTGTGAGTGTTTGTGTGTGTGTGTGTATGTCTTGATGTTGTTGACTGTCTTGTGTATTATTATTTCTATTCCTACTTTGTTTTAATGTGTTTGCTGATAACTTGGACTGAGTTTTGAGTTTAAAGTCACAATTCTGAACTCAAATCCATTTTTCACACGTGGCACTAATCATCTTCCATAAAATGCTCCTAAAGATCTCTGCTTGTGTCTGAAAACAGTCCAGAAAGTCTGATTGAGGACCAGAGTCTGGTGTCCAGTTGGGGAACGAGCATCTGAAGTCGCTTAAAAAAATAAATGTTTCTGAGAATTCAGACTTTTTGCTAAACTTAAAAATACAACAACTCAAAATTGTGAGAAAGAAAATCATAATTAAGGAAGAAAGTCAAGATTGTGACTTCAGAACTTGTACATGTGGCCCCAATCCTCTTCCATAAAACACTCCTACTGATGCTGTTTTCTTTTTTTTGGGGGGGGGGGGGGGGGTTCTTTCAGTGAGGCTCCTAAAGATCTCTGCTTGTGTCTGAAAATACTCCAACAACTTTTTTAACTGTGGCACGAGCATTTGCAGTCACACAAAATGTTGAAATGTTTGAAATAAAGACACATTTCTTCACTCTGCTGCAAGAAAACAAGCCCCCCCCCCCCCCCCCCCCCCCCCCCAGTCTGTTTGGAGTTTAAATGGCTCGTAAAGATCTCTGCTTGCGTCTGAAAATAATCCGAAAAGTCTGATTTTGGGTGCAGAGTCGTTTTCAGATGTGGCGCGAGCGTTTGCAGTCACATAAAAATGTTGAAACGTTTAAAAAATAAAGACACATTTCTTCACTCTGCTGCAAGAAAACAAGTCTGTGTCTGACTCAGCAGAGCTGGAACAAATGTCACAAAACAATCATTAAACAGTTTGGATCTTCAGTTGTGGCACGAGCATTTGCACTCGGATATAACCGGGTACTGGACGGGTCTCCAGGCGCATTTCAGCCCCCCCTTCTGCGGGCAGTGCCATCGCAGGATCGTTAAATGAGTGGATTTGGCAGGTTTGCAGAACATCCCTTCCGGGACGGAACAGGAGCGCTTAT
This sequence comes from Gymnocephalus cernua, assembly GCA_023631565.1. Lineage (NCBI taxonomy): Eukaryota > Metazoa > Chordata > Actinopteri > Perciformes > Percidae > Gymnocephalus > Gymnocephalus cernua. The sequence goes on along the minus strand of CM042443.1, from coordinate 1,524,133 downwards.
TGTAGCAGCTGCCCACGTTCAGGTAGCGCGGCCAGAAGCGGCTCCCCAGGTCGCTCCACGCGGACACCACCGGGCAGCCGGTGTACGACCACAGCCACAGCTGCAGCCGCCGCCGCAGCTTCTTACTCGGCTTCTGCTTCCTGCCGTGCTGGACCTCGAACTCCATGGCCCGGATGTCTTTGGGCATGGCTCCGGAGAGGCTGTGCCGCAGCTCTGCCTCGGTTGCATCCTCGCTCCCGGGCGCGTGCCTGTCCTCCGGCGGCGGCGGCGGCGCGGACAGCGACATGCACAGCGGGTCGAAGTGGCTGCCCAGCGCGCTCCGGAGCTCCGTGTCGTTCAGGTCTTTCTCCCGAGGGTCCAGCGCCGGGTCCGGGTCCTCCTGTAGCTTGCCAACGGGCAGAGTGTCGCTGGGAATGGGCCGGAGGAGAAAGGGTTGGCACATGATGCCCTCCAGAGAGAGCGCGAGCAGAAACAGCGCGCACAGGTAGCACGAGATATCCATCGGACGGAGAGAGTCCTGCACAGGGCCGGGCCGGGGCATGCAGGCAGTGCGAGGGGAGAGGATGATGAGATGAGGAGAACGATGACAAAAAGGGTCCAAAAAACGGTGAAAGAAGCAGAAACGTAAAGATAAAACGTCAATAAAAATGCCCAAAACATTAAAAAACGTGACAAACGTCGAAAAAAGCGAGAATAAAATCGGCTGTGATCCTGCAGGAGGAGCAGAGACAGTTCAGGGGTCCGAGTCTGAGCTCCAAAACTTCTCACCAACTTTCAGACAGACAGAGAGATGATCCGGGTCCCTGCGGGGGGAGAGATGATCCCGGGTCCCTGTGGGGGGAGAGATGATCCGGGTCCCTGCGGGGGGAGAGACGGCTCGTCGGCCCGCAGCTCGCTGCTCTCAGTCCGCATGTTGGCGGCTCCTCTGGTCCTCTGCAGCCGGACTGAAGGCGCCTCTGACGGCAGCAGAACATCCAGCCCCCTCCCTCGCTCTCCTTCTCTCTCCCTCTCTCTCTCTCTCTGTCTCCCCCTCCCTCTCTCTCTCTCTCTCTCCCCCTCCCTCTCTCTCTCTCTCTCTCCCCTCCCTCCTCTCTCTCTCTCTCTCTCCCCCTCCCTCTCTCTCTCTCTCTATCTCTCTCTCTCCCTCCTCTCTCTCTCCCTCTCTCTCTGTCTCTCTCTCCCCCTCCCTCTCTCCCCCTCCCCTCTCTCTCTCTGTCTCTCTCTCTCCCTCTCCTCTCTCCCTCTCTCTCTCTCTCTCTGTCTCTCTCTCCCCCTCCCTCTCTCCCCCCCCCCCCCCTCTCTCTCTCTCTCTCTCTCTCTCTCTCTCTCCCTCTCTCTCTGTCTCTCTCTCCCCCTCCCTCTCTCCCCCTCCTCTCTCTCTGTCTCTCTCTCTCCCTCTCTCTCTCTCCCTCTGTCTCTCTCTCCCCCTCCCCTCTCCCTCTCCCCCCCCCTCTCTCTCTCTCTCTGTCTCTCTCTCCTCTCTCTCTGTCTCTCTCTCCTCTCCTCCCCCCCTCTCTCTCTCTCATGATAGAGAGAAAACTTCCTCCCATCCCACTAACACAGTAGCACAAGCATGCACACATGATGATGATGATGATGATGATGATGATGATGGTGATGATGATGATGATGATGATTAGGGGCAGTAGTATTCAGGTTAGTACTAATAATGGCCTTTAGTAACAGTAATAGTAATACATGTTTATGTATATTTATGTGTTTTATGCTTTGCTTTGAAAGCGTTTTATAGCCTAAATGAAAGAAACTCACATCTAGAAGGAGGAAAAATATTAACGCTCGTGTTGTCGACCCAGAAAAACTAAAAGTTATAAATAACTTTTTGTTTTTCTGGGTCAAAAATTTAACTTTTTTTCAATGTTTTGGTCGTCTTTTTCGACCCTTTTGTTGTTTTTCCACCCATGTTTTTGTCACTTTCTTCAACATTTGTCGATGTTTTCTGAGTCTTTTGAAGTTTTTGTGGGACTTTTCCCAAATTTTTAACGTTTTTTTTATATTTGTCACATTTTTTGGACATATTTGTCACTTTTTTGACGTTTGTCACTTTTTTCAAAGTTCTTTTATCAATAGTTTTTTCTCCAACTGCTGTAAAATTGACTGAAACACCCAAATTCAATGAAAGTAGTGAACTGATCATTTATGTAACTTGTGAAGAGCGTTGCTAGGGAACCTTCCACGTTATTCTTTTTGACAAATTTGGTTGAAAGAAACCCAAATTTCTGATAAAGAAACTTTTTGAAAATGGGTCAAATTTGACCCGAGGAACAACAGGACGGTTAAGATCAATTAAAGTACTTCATGGTCGGTAAAAGTAAAAAGACGACGTATGAATCCCGATATACAGGTCAAAACGCATCATATTTTAAGTAATTATAACCAGTCCCTCCAGAAAAACGTCATTATACGATCTCATAATTCAACGCATAATCAGCCAAAGTCTGCATATTTATGCGGGGGGGCCGCATTTCTTTCAAATACGCCGCACTTTCACTGCGGAGTTTCGCGCAAAATATGCGGGGCTTGCATGATTTCATAATCCCCGCATTTTCATTGTAAAAAAAAAAGTCACATATATCTCAGCAGAAAGATGAAAAATGTTGCGTTTACTTCACACGAGAGCAGCCATTTTCCCCTGTTGCCATGGGAACGTTATGAAGTGATGTAATTTCTCCTAGTGAGAACACGGTGTTGGGGGGGAATCACTTTGTTTTCTCTTTTTCATCAAACTGCAGTTTTTGCAAGTTCCCGCAATTTCATCGCATAAAACTGCATAAATATCCCGCATATTCCATCACATTTTTTAAGAAAACGTGCCGCATAATCAAGGATTTTTGCCGCAACAATCACAAAAAAAGTCTGCGTTTTTCTGGAGGGACTGGTTAGCTGTCAGGTGAATATAGAAGAGTAAAAACCAGTGAAGAAAATCAAAAAATGTATCAAAGTATTTGATTCAAAGTTACTTTCCACCACAGACGTGGTCGGGATCAGCGGAAGTACTGAACATCTCCAGGATCAGGCCCGACTCGTTCGGCAAGTCCTGGCATCTGGTTTCCGTTCATGCTTCCTGTTTCCTGTTTGTTGGGCGCCGCTGAAAAAAAATAGACTGGTGCGCGCCCTGTGCTCGCGCGCTGAAAATCGAACGCGCCGGCCAGAAATTACGTCATTTTGATGTCACGAATGCGCGCGCCAAGCATAAAACGGCCTTTACCGTCCTGCTCGGCCGGCGGCCGCCCTCTCCCCATCAAATCCTCCCACAGTCCCCCCCCCCACCCCCCACCCTCACACCAGCAAGGCAAGTAGGCTAACCTTACCGTTGGGGTCCGGCTGCATAGGCGCCGATTTATGTTTTCCTCCGTGGGTGCTCACGGGCGCACAAAAAAAGTAGTCAACAAATGTTTGCATTTCAGAACCTTAGGAAATGGACAGCGGCCGACACAAACACACACGACTATTAACTGGGTAATAAAGCCGTGAAGGATCTTTCAACTCAGGACACGTCTCACAGATACAGGGCTGGATTATTGCAGTCCGCCCCTGGACATCTATCACCTAAAGAATCAATATCAGGCCTTTTTTCTGCAGTCAAACTCTAAAGAAAAAAGTGCTTTTAGAGTGAAAACGTTAATTCCAACAGCCAATAAATGAAGTCTGCACTGAAATAAATCCCTAAAATAACAGAAACGGTTCTGGCAGCTCATTACGTAACAAACAGAAACGTGTGTAGCTACAGATAAATATATCTCAGACAAAGATGCTCAGTTAGTAAAGAAAAACATAAAAAATGACAAAAACATCAGAGAAACACACACACACACACACACACACAGACACACACACACACACACACACACACACACACACACACACAGACACACACACACACACACACACAGACACACACACACACACACACACACAGACACACACACACACACACACACACACAGACACACACACACACACACACACACACACACACACACACACAGACACACACACACACACACACACACAGACACACACACACACACACACACACAGACACACACACACACACACACACACACACACACACACACACACACACAGACACACACACACACACACAGAGACACACACACACACACACACAGACACACACACACACACACACACACACAGAGACACACACACACACACACACAGAGACACACACACACATACACACACACACACACACAGACACAGACACACACACACACACACACACACACACACACACACACACACACACACAGAGACACACAGACACGCACACACACACAGAGACACACACACACACACACACACACACACACACACAGAGACACACACACACACACACACACACACACACACACACACACACACACACAGACACACACACACAGACACACACAGACACACACACACACACACACACACACAGACACACACACACACAGACACACACACACACACACAGACACACACACACACACACACAGACACAGAGACACACACACACACACAGACACACACACACACAGAGAGAGACACACACACACACACACACACACACACACACACACACACAGAGACACACACACACACACACACACACACACACACACAGAGACACACACACACACACACACACACACACACACACACACACACACACACACACACACACACACACACACACACACACACACACACACACACCCTGACTTTACTAGTAACTAAAGTCAGATGAATGTAACAGTATTTCTCTGTGAAATGTAGCCGTAGAGTAAAAGTAGAAAGTGGCGTGAAAAGAAAAGACTTGGTTGTTTGTTTCCGTTGAAAAGGAACTCGTTGGTAATTTTCGGTGTGTGACGGGCGCCGCTAAACTGTCATATCTCTGGACAGGAAGGCAGATAAGACTTCCTGTCTCTTTGTAAACCTTTCATCCTTCACTTCAAATCGGGGTCTCGGAGAAAGGACCCCCGAGGGACTCGGGGTCACGCTCAGACGGAGCTTGAACTCTTGTGGGACGTTCAGGGTCCAGGAAAAGTCAGCGCTGAGCCCCGAAGGCACCAGACTCTGTGGAGAAATCACAGTTTGATTTACTATATCAAACCACGTTTTTGATAATATTCTTGGTGCTTTACGTCCTGTAACAGCCGGACGATTTAACTACTTATTGTATCTTTTCATTTTAGCACAAAAATAAAGACGTACGTCTGACAACGCGCCCGACAATGGTAGCGCCGCGGGTGTTTGAGTAACCTCTGATTGGGTCAGTCGACCCAATCTGACCGGCCCACATTAAAAAACAAATGGTCCGGCCCCTCTGGCATTTGCCAGAATTGCCAGATGGCCAATCCGCCCCTGTATATGTCTCAGAGACAATGAAAAATATTCAGAAAGTTATTCACACTTTCAATATCAAAATGTTGAGGAGTTAACTGTCGGCATGTGGAAATGAACCGAACTACAGTGAAGATGTTGCATGATTTAAGCTTCAGGCTGACACACGCGACTTTATTTCCCTCCCAGAAGAAGATTTTTCCACACTCTGTGTCTGAATAAAGTTTGGGATTAACTGTGTGACTGATATATGTTGCAGTTTGTCGCCGTCTCTTCCAGATAAAAAAAAAATTCCCCAAAATCCGAGTTGAGCCGAGGGTGGATGCTGCTGTCGGGTTCCACTTCATGAAAAGACATAAAACATCAGTTTGATGGGAATAAATCAAACAACACAGCTTTCAAGAGGGAGAGAGCAGAGTTCATGTCCTGAAGAAGTTAAGGAGGAAACACAAGACTTTCACCCAGGAAACAGGTGTTCATGTCCTGGAAGAAGTTAAGGAGAAAACACAAGACTTTCACCCAGGAAACAGGTGTTCATGTCCTGGAGAAGTTAAGGAGGAAACACAAGACTTTCACCCAGGAAACAGGTGTTCATGTCCTGGAGAAGTTAAGGAGGAAACTCAAGACTTTCACCCAGGAAACAGGTGTTCATGTCCTGGAAGAAGTTAAAGAGAAAACACAAGACTTTCACCCAGGAAACAGGTGTTCATGTCCTGAAGAAGTTAAGGAGAAAACACAAGACTTTCACCCAGGAAACAGGTGTTCATGTCCTGAAGAAGTTAAGGAGAAAACTCAAGACTTTCACCCAGGAAACAGGTGTTCATGTCCTGAAGAAGTTAAGGAGAAAACACAAGACTTTCACCCAGGAAACAGGTGTTCATGTCCTGAAGAAGTTAAGGAGAAAACTCAAGACTTTCACCCAGGAAACAGGTGTTCATGTCCTGAAGAAGTTAAGGAGAAAACACAAGACTTTCACCCAGGAAACAGGTGTTCATGTCCTGAAGAAGTTAGGGAGAAAACACAAGACTTTCACCCAGGAAACAGGTGTTCATGTCCTGGAGAAGTTAAGGAGAAAACACAAGACTTTCACCCAGGAAACAGGTGTTCATGTCCTGGAAGAAGTTAAGGAGAAAACAAGACTTTCACCCAGGAAACAGGTGTTCATGTCCTGAAGAAGTTAAGGAGAAAACACAATACTTTCACCCAGGAAACAGGTGTTCATGTCCTGAAGAAGTTAAGGAGAAAACACAAGACTTTCACCCAGGAAACAGGTGTTCATGTCCTGGAGAAGTTAAGGAGAAAACACAAGACTTTCACCCAGGAAACAGGTGTTCATGTCCTGGAGAAGTTAAGGAGAGAACACAAGACTTTCACCCAGGAAACAGGTGTTCATGTCCTGAAGAAGTTAAGGAGAAAACACAGGACTTTCACCCAGGAAACAGGTGTTCATGTCCTGGAAGAAGTTAAGGAGGAAACACAAGACTTTCACCCAGGAAACAGGTGTTCATGTCCTGAAGAAGTTAAGGAGGAAACACAAGACTTTCACCCAGGAAACAGGTGTTCATGTCCTGGAAGAAGTTAAGGAGAAAACACAAGACTTTCACCCAGGAAACAGGTGTTCATGTCCTGAAGAAGTTAAGGAGAAAACACAAGACTTTCACCCAGGAAACAGGTGTTCATGTCCTGAAGATGTTAAGGAGAAAACAAGACTTTCACCCAGGAAACAGGTGTTCATGTCCTGAAGAAGTTAAGGAGAAAACAAGACTTTCACCCAGGAAACAGGTGTTCATGTCCTGAAGAAGTTAAGGAGAAAACACAAGACTTTCACCCAGGAAACAGGTCTTCACGTCCTGGAGAAGTTAAGGAGAAAACACAAGACTTTCACCCAGGAAACAGGTGTTCATGTCCTGGAGAAGTTAAGGAGAAAACACAAGACTTTCACCCAGGAAACAGGTGTTCATGTCCTGAAGATGTTAAGGAGAAAACAAGACTTTCACCCAGGAAACAGGTCTTCATGTCCTGAAGAAGTTAAGGAGAAAACACAAGACTTTCACCCAGGAAACAGGTGTTCATGTCCTGAAGAAGTTAAGGAGAAAACACAAGACTTTCACCCAGGAAACAGGTGTTCATGTCCCTGAAGAAGTTAAGGAGAAAACACAAGACTTTCACCCAGGAAACAGGTGGTCATGTCCTGGAAGAAGTTAAGGAGAAAACACAAGACTTTCACCCAGGAAACAGGTGTTCATGTCCTGAAGAAGTTAAGGAGAAAACACAAGACTTTCACCCAGGAAACAGGTGTTCATGTCCTGAAGATGTTAAGGAGAAAACAAGACTTTCACCCAGGAAACAGGTGTTCATGTCCTGAAGAAGTTAAGGAGAAAACACAAGACTTTCACCCAGGAAACAGGTGTTCATGTCCTGGGAGTGTTTGAACCCACTCTTTATCCACTTTATCTGTGTGGCGTGTTCGTTTTATTTCAGCTCCCATGGTAACAGGTTAGAGCGTGCACGCTGCCTGCGTGGCACGCACGTCTCAGAAAAAGCTTGCGTGCTAGAAATAGACCCGACGCCTATTTTTCACGCCACACGCCTGCGTGTTGGAAGAGTTTCCAGACAAAATAGAATACGAAAAGATGTTTATATGTCATTTAGACACAAATACATTTAATAAATGACATGTTGATGTCTGAAAGTCTCGAGGTTTTGACATAAATGCAGAAATAAATTATGGATTTTCAAATATGTCACCCGTCAATACAGAACCAAATATTCTGGAGAATATTTCACGTCTTTGCTGGAATCAGATCAGAATA
>CM042443.1:1508450-1510950 GCA_023631565.1 Gymnocephalus cernua | reverse complement strand
GCCATTTTCCCCTGTTGCCATGGGAACGTTATGAAGTGATGTAATTTCTCCTACTGAGAACACGGTGTTGGGGGGGAATCACTTTGTTTTCTCTTTTTCATCAAACTGCAGTTTTTGCAAGTTCCCGCAATTTCATCGCATAAAACTGCATAAATATCCCGCATATTCCATCACATTTTTTAAGAAAACGTGCCGCAACGATCACAAAAAAACTCTTTCTGGAGGGACTGACTAACAGTCACGTAGCGAAATATAAAGAAACGCCACGTAGCGATACGTGGCGTTTCTTTATATTTCTTTAAGACGGATGGAGGACTGGAAGCACGGCAGCTGACGTTGTAAACTGATCGTTATCAGACGTTATTTTGCTCCGGTTGACGACTGCAACAAGTCACATATATCTCAGCAGAAATTGAAATCTTTTCTCTTTTTAATCAAACTGCAATTTTATGCAATTTCATCGCATAAAATTGCATAAATATCCCGCATATTCCATCACATTTGTTAAGAAAACGTGCCGCATAATCAAGGATTTTTGCCCTCAACAATCACAAAAAAACTCTGTTTTTCTGGAGAGACCGACTACGGTAGCGAGTATGAAAGGCTGAAAATCTGCATAAGGAGGTTGGTCGGGGGGGCGGACGGGTCAAACAACAACAACAACAAGGACTTTCACCCACACGCCGCGGCTCGAGTCCCGGCGTGTGGCGAGTCCTTTCTCCGTAATACAACCTACAACCACAACCGTAACCAACCGAATACACAACGCTCTCAGAAACACGGAAACAACAACAACAACATCGTGTCTGTGTACACGGATCAATAGATCAGAAACAACGTGACCATCTGACGACCTGCCGCGAGACCGCGCTGGAACGGCGGAAGATTTTTAATAAAGGTCTGAAATCAAACGACCTTCAGACGTTGAAATGTCAACTCGCACGTCATCATCATCATCATCATCATCATCATCACGAAGCTGCCACAATTAATGCCCAACTGCATATATATATATATATCTATATACAGTGGGGAGAACAAGTATTTGATACACTGCATATTTTGCAGGTTTTCCTACTTACAAAGCATGTACAGGTATGTACGTTTTATCATAGGTACTCTTAAAATGTTAGTGACGGAATCTAAAACAAAAATCCAGAAAATCACATTGTATGATTTTTAAATAATTAATTTGCATTTTATCACATGACATAAGTATTTGATCACCTACCAACCAGTAAGAATTCTGTCTCTCACAGACCTGGTAGTTTTTCTTTAAGAAGCCCTCCTGTTCTCCACTCATTACCTGTATTAACTGCACCTGTTTAAACTTGTTACCTGTATAAAAGACACCTGTCCACACACTCAATCAAACAGACTCCAACCTCTCCACAATGGCCAAAACCAGAGAGCTTGTGTAAGGACATACGGGATAAAATTGTAGACCTGCACAAGGCTGGGATGGGCTACAGGGCAATAGGCAAGCAGCTTGGTGAGAAGGCCACAACTGTTGGTGCAATTATTAGAAAATGGAAGAAGTTCAAGATGACAGTCAATCTCCCTCGGTCCTGGGGCTCCATGCAAGATCTCACCTCGTGGAGCATCAATGATCATGAGGAAGGTGAGGGATCAGCCAGAACTACACGGCAGGACCTGGTCAATGACCTGAAGAGAGCTGGGACCATGGTCTCAAAGAAAACCATGATTAACACACTACGCCGTCATGGATTAAAATGCTGCAGCGCACGCAAGGTCCCCCTGCTCAAGCCAGCGCATGTCCAGGCCCGTCTGAAGTTTGCCAATGACCATCTGGATGATCCACAGGAGGAATGGGAGAAGGTCATGTGGTCTGATGAGACAAAAATAGAGCTTTTTGGTCTAAACTCCACTCGCCGTGTTTGGAGGAAGAAGAAGGATGAGTACAACCCCAAGAACACCATCCCAACCGTGAAGCATGGAGGTGGAAACATCATTCTTTGGGGATGCTTTTCTGCAAAAGGGACAGGACGACTGCACCGTATTGAGGGGAGGATGGATGGGGCCATGTATCGCAAGATCTTGGCCAACAACCTCCTTCCCTCAGTAAGAGCATTGAAGATGGGTCGTGGCTGGGTCTTCCAGCATGACAACGACCCGAAGCATACAGCCAGGGCAACTAAGGAGTGGCTCCATAAGAAGCATCTCAAGGTCCTGGAGTGGCCTAGCCAGTCTCCAGACCTGAACCCAATAGAAAATCTTTGGAGGGAGCTGAAAGTCCGTATTGCGCAGTGACAGCCCCGAAACCTGAAGGATCTGGAGAAGGTCTGTATGGAGGAGTGGGCCAAAATCCCTGCTGCAGTGTGTGCAAACCTGGTCAAGAACTACAGGAAACGTTTGATCTCTGTAATTTGCCAACAAAGGTTTCTGTACCAAACATTAAGTTCTGCTTTTCTGATGTATCAAATACTTACGTCATGCAATGAAATGCAAATTAATTACTTAAAAATCATACAATGGGATT
>CM042443.1:1503450-1505950 GCA_023631565.1 Gymnocephalus cernua | reverse complement strand
TAGACATAGTTGTTATGTGTGCACGATGTTAACATCTCTTATTGTCTGCATCTTTTAACTGGATGTAAATGATGTAAATGTGTAAATGTTTCCCTGTCTGCTGTATATGGAGGAAATATTTATTCATAATCAGAATTGAAAGTCCAAAGAGAAAATGAAGCAAAATCAAATTAGAAATAGTATTATTTTACTACGCTTCTAGGAAAAAAATCATTAAATTAAAAAGAAGAAAATGGAAACTGAAAAAGCAAAATTGCTGGGGAGCTGACAGCAGGGGGGGGGGGGGGGGTGCTGACTGCTGGGGGGGCGGGGGAGCATCTGGCTGCAGCTTCGCCTCTTTCCGAAGTAGTGAGAGGAACAATCCACTTCGAAATACTAAATCTAATGATGTCATGCCTATGTCATAATTTAAACAACCCCCCCCCCCCCCCGCTGTGGCCGTGTGTGTATCTCTGTGGAAAAGGTGAATCTTAAAATGTCAAATGTAAAAAAACAAAAGATAAAATGTCAAATTGAAAATTGAAAGTTATGAAGTGAAAATGCTAAACTAAAATTATTTCATTTTTTTATTTATGATTTTAATTTAAGTATTTCCATTTTGAGTTTCAGTTTAAGCATTTATATTTAAGCTTTGCATTTTGAACAGAAACAACGTGACCATCTTGTAACTTTGCTTCTTCAGTTTCCATTTTCTTATTTAAATTTAATTACGGCATGATTTTTCCTAGAAGCGTAGTAAAATATACTATTTTTAATTTGATCTCGCTTCGTTTTGTCTTTGACTTTCAATTCTGATAATGAATAACTATTTCCTCCATACTGTGCGTCCGTATAGTCATGCTGTAACCGACCTGCTGCCACGCGGCGTCTACAGCGTGCTGCTGAGGATCTCTGACACCTCGCCGTTTGATTGGTCGTCTGAGTCAACGTCATGCGAGGCGGCTCCCTCCGGCTCCGCCCCTCAACCACCACCGACACACCTGCAGCACGGTTATTTTAGGACAACTTAGACTAAGACGGAAATAAGCAGTCTGAACTAAAACTAGCAAACACACTGATAACTTTAGTTTACACTCAGCTAGTTTTTAAATACATGAAAACTGAATTAAACTACAATGACAGAGAGAGAGAGAGAGACAGAGAGGGGGGGGAGAGAGAGAGGGGGAGAGAGAGAGAGGGGGAGAGAGAGAGAGAGAGGGGGGGAGAGAGAGGGAGAGAGAGGGGGGGAGAGAGAGAGGGGGAGAGAGAGAGAGAGAGAGGGGGGGGAGAGAGAGGGAGAGAGAGAGAGGGGGGAGAGAGAGAGGGGGGAGAGAGAGAGAGAGAGAGAGGGGGGGAGAGAGAGAGGGGGAGAGAGAGAGAGAGAGAGGGGGGGGAGAGAGAGGGAGAGAGAGAGAGGGGGAGAGACAGAGGGGGAAGAGAGAGAGAGAGAGAGGGGGAGAGAGAGAGAGAGAGAGAGGGGGAGAGAGAGAGAGAGAGAGGGGGGGAGAGAGAGGGAGAGAGAGAGAGGGGGAGAGACAGAGGGGGAGAGAGAGACCCCTAGAGAAACTAAAATAAGAACTATTTTAACCTGCGGCCGTCTCGTCCTCCGTCTTCTCCCCCAGTTCCCAGCCCCTCCTCTGGTTGTCCAGCGACAGCCTCTCGTTGCCCAGCGACGACAGCCTCTCGTTGCCCGGCGACAGCTCCTTGCACGGCTCCACAAAGATCCTGCGGACGTGCGGCCGTGGCTCCCGGTGCCGGCCCTTGCGGCTCTCCAGGACGCAGGAGGCGTGGCTGACGAAGGTGGCGTCCCCGGCCGGCGTCGGCGACAACGGCGGCGTTGGCTCCGAGTCCGGCTGCTTGGTGTACACGCCCTCGGACAGAGACGCCGCCGCGTGGCTCTCCACGCTGTGGCCCCGGAGCCAGCGCTGCGGCCGCTGAAGTACGGGCCCCGGTGGCTGCTGGACAGCATCTTGCGTTTGACGGGGGGTTGGCGAGCGCCCGGAGCGGCGCGGCGGTGAGCGTGAGGCCCTCCAGAGTCTTGGTGGCGTCGCACAGCACCGGCGAGAGGGGGAGCGACAGGGACGGGGAGCGAGGCAGACCGAAGGGGGAGAGGGGGAAGTCTCCAGAGGGGGAGGGGGCGTAGAGGGAGGGGGAGGGGGCAGGGGGAGGGGGACAGGAGGGGCGATTTAGGATCCGTCAGCCCCGGCGAGAAGGGGAAGTCTGTGGGGGGGCACACGCTGTACCTGGCAGACGCAGGAAACACGGAAACAGTTTTAAATCATCTGCTACACATACATGACTCACTTCCTAACAACCACCGCTAATAAATGCTAACCGGCAACATAGGATTCCATTCACTATGCTAAGCTAACTAGCTGCCGGACATCAACCAATGTGTCCCCTGAGCAAGACACTTAACCACTAGCTGCTCCAGAGGCGTGTGACCTCTGATATATAGTAATTGTAAGTCGCTTTGGATAAAAGCGTCAGCTAAATGACATGTAATGTAATCTTAAGTGTC
>CM042443.1:1489155-1491655 GCA_023631565.1 Gymnocephalus cernua | reverse complement strand
TCTCAGACTCTCAGAGGACAGACTCTCAGACTCTCAGAGGACAGACTCTCAGAGGACAGACTCTCAGAGGACAGACTGTCAGAGGACAGACTCTCAGAGGACAGACTGTCAGAGGACAGACTGTCAGAGGACAGACTCTCAGAGGACAGACTCTCAGAGGACAGACTCTCAGACTCTCAGAGGACAGACTCTCAGAGGACAGACTCTCAGAGGACAGACTCTCAGAGGACAGACTCTCAGAGGACAGACTCTCAGAGGACAGACTGTCAGACTCTCAGAGGACAGACTCTCAGACTCTCACAGGACAGACTCTCCGAGGACAGACTGTCAGACTCTCAGAGGACAGACTCTCAGAGGACAGACTCTCAGAGGACAGACTCTCAGAGGACAGACTGTCAGAGGACAGACTCTCAGAGGACAGACTGTCAGAGGACAGACTCTCAGAGGACAGACTCTCAGACTCTCAGAGGACAGACTCTCACAGGACAGACTCTCAGAGGACAGACTGTCAGAGGACAGACTCTCAGAGGACAGACTCTCAGAGGACAGACTCTCAGACTCTCAGAGGACAGACTCTCACAGGACAGACTCTCAGAGGACAGACTCTCAGAGGACAGACTGTCAGAGGACAGACTGTCAGAGGACAGACTCTCAGAGGACAGACTCTCAGAGGACAGACTCTCAGAGGACAGACTGTCAGACTCTCAGACTGTCAGAGGACAGACTCCACTGACAGCTGTTTAAGTACATGTGTTTATTAACGATCTGTCTGTACCTGCAGCAGATGATCTGAACTGTTTCCTGCCTCTTCAAATCTCTTTTGTCACATAAATACTAATCAAACTGCTCCGCAAATTTGAACTATTGTAACCGCACACAAACACACACACACACACACACACACACACACACACACACACACACACACACACACACACACACACACACACACACACACACACACACACACACAGCTCAAGGCTGAAGTGCTTGAACGTGCAGAAAGAAAGAGAGTCGTGACGGAGCGAAGAAACCAATGTTCCCGACCTGAGAACATTCACCTCTCTCTCTCTCTCTCTCCCTCTCTCTCTCTTTCTCTCTCTCCCTCCCTCTCTCCCCCTCCCTCTCCCTCTCCCTCCCTCTCTCTCCCTCTCTCTGTCTGTCTGTCTGAATCTATGTCCTCAATAAAACTGAACATTCACATCCCAAAATGTAAAAGAAATGGAATACCCCCCCAACAAACGTGTGTGGACCCCAGCCCTAAAGTCCTCGGCTGTACCAGCGGGATTCTCAGGATGAAGAAGTGATGAGAAAGAGGAGAAAAGAGTGAGAGTGAACTCACTGGAGGGCGCTGCAGAGGGCGGCAGCGAGCACGCCGGCGGGCCCCAGCCCTTCATGTTGTAGGCAGACACCCGCACGTAGTACAGCCGACCCTGAAACGTAGAAACACACAGCGCCGCGTTACCACCGCGGCTCCCTCCGCCTGCTGAACGCCACGTGTTATGCTTTTCTGTATTTCCTGTCATATCTATAATGTTATAAAGTCAGATTTTCATGTTAAACGTGGCCAAGACTTTCAATAACGAGGTGAAGGTATTTCGGAAGAATCGCTCCGCCTTCAGCAGTTTTTACGACTTTCGGCTAAATGTCACGTAACGCCGGGCCGGCCTTCTGTGATTGGTCGTCTGCTCCAGGCAGGAACTACTGCAGGGTTGTGTTTTTAAGTGAGGTAACTGTCACAGACTAAGGCTCCTAGGCTGGTCTTACAGGGAGGTGTGTTCAGGTGCATTCTGGGCGTGCTGGTCTTACAGGGAGGTGTGTTCAGGTGCATTCTGGGCGTGCTGGTCTTACAGGGAGGTGTGTTCAGGTGCATTCTGGGCGTGCTGGTCTTACAGGGAGGTGTGTTCAGGTGCATTCTGGGCGTGCTGGTCTTACAGGGAGGTGTGTTCAGGTGCATTCTGGGCGTGCTGGTCTTACAGGGAGGTGTGTTCAGGTGCATTCTGGGCGTGCTGGTCTCACAGGGAGGTGTGTTCAGGTGCATTCTGGGCGTGCTGGTCTCCCAGGGAGGTGTGTTCAGGTGCATTCTGGGCATGCTGGTCTTACAGGGAGGTGTGTTCAGGTGCATTCTGGGCGTGCTGGTCTCACAGGGAGGTGTGTTCAGGTGCATTCTGGGCATGCTGGTCTTACAGGGAGGTGTGTTCAGGTGCATTCTGGGCGTATTGCTATCTTGAGGCAGCGGGAAGTGATGGCACCATTGACCAACAAAAACCTGGTCTAAAGTCACTAACGCAGCATTTCATTGTTATTTTAACAGCACATTAGTAAAATGCTCCGAGGCTCGTGCACAGCACGTGCACACTATGCTTGTTACACACACAGGGACGCACAGCAGCACACACACATGCAGAAGATTACTAATAAACATATTAGGGTGTAAATCCTCCATCATAACAGCAATGCTCCAAGGTCCAAACGCGCCTGGCTTTTAAAGGGAATGGGA
>CM042443.1:1479155-1484155 GCA_023631565.1 Gymnocephalus cernua | reverse complement strand
TGAGGGTCTCCTCTAGCTGTAGATAGGTGGGGTCTCCTCTAGCTGTAGATAGGTGGGGTCTCCTCTAGCTGTAGATAGGTGGGGTCTCCCTAGCTGTAGTAGGTGGGGTCTCCTCTAGCTGTAGATAGGTGGGGTCTCCTCTAGCTGTAGGTAGGTGGGGTCTCCTCTAGCTGTAGGTAGGTGGGGTCTCCTCTAGCTGTAGATAGGTGGGGTCTCCTCTAGCTGTAGATAGGTGGGGTCTCCCTAGCTGTAGATAGGTGGGTCTCCTCTAGCTGTAGATAGGTGGGGTCTCCTCTAGCTGTAGATAGGTGGGGTCTCCTCTAGCTGTAGATAGGTGGGGTCTCCTCTAGCTGTAGATAGGTGGGGTCTCCTCTAGCTGTAGATAGGTGGGGTCTCCTCTAGCTGTAGATAGGTGGGGGTCTCCTCTAGCTGTAGATAGGTGGGGTCTCCTCTAGCTGGAGATAGGTGGGGTCTCCTCTAGCTGTAGATAGGGGGGTCTCCTCTAGCTGTAGGTAGGTGGGGTCTCCTCTAGCTGTAGATAGGTGGGGTCTCCTCTAGCTGTAGATAGGTGGGGTCTCCTCTAGCTGTAGATAGGTGGGGTCTCCTCTAGCTGTAGATAGGTGGGGTCTCCTCTAGCTGTAGGTAGGTGGGGTCTCCTCTAGCTGTAGGTAGGTGGGGTCTCCTCTAGCTGTAGATAGGTGGGGTCTCCTCTAGCTGGTAGATAGGTGGGGTCTCCTCTAGCTGTAGGTAGGTGGGGTCTCCTCTAGCTGTAGATAGGTGGGGTCTCCTCTAGCTGTAGATAGGTGGGGTCTCCTCTAGCTGTAGATAGGTGGGGTCTCCTCTAGCTGTAGATAGGTGGGGTCTCCTCTAGCTGTAGATAGGTGGGGTCTCCTCTAGCTGTAGATAGGTGGGGTCTCCTCTAGATGTAGATAGGTGGGGTCTCCTCTAGCTGTAGATAGGTGGGGTCTCCTCTAGCTGTAGATAGGTGGGGTCTCCTCTAGCTGTAGATAGGTGGGGTCTCCTCTAGCTGTAGATAGGTGGGGTCTCCTCTAGCTGTAGATAGGTGGGGTCTCCTCTAGCTGTAGTAGGTGGGGGTCTCCCTAGCTGTAGATAGGTGGGGTCTCCTCTAGCTGTAGATAGGTGGGGTCTCCTCTAGCTGTAGATAGGTGGGGTCTCCTCTAGCTGTAGATAGGTGGGGTCTCCTCTAGCTGTAGATAGGTGGGGTCTCCTCTAGCTGTAGATAGGTGGGGTCTCCTCTAGCTGTAGATAGGTGGGGTCTCCTCTAGCTGTAGGTAGGTGGGGTCTCCTCTAGCTGTAGATAGGTGAGGTCTCCCTAGCTGTAGATAGGTGGGGTCTCCTCTAGCTGTAGATAGGTGGGGTCTCCTCTAGCTGTAGATAGGTGGGGTCTCCTCTAGCTGTAGATAGGTGGGTCTCCTCTAGCTGTAGATAGGTGGGGTCTCCTCTAGCTGTAGGGTAGGTGGGGTCTCCTCTAGCTGTAGATAGGTGGGGTCTCCTCTAGCTGTAGGTAGGTGGGGTCTCCTCTAGCTGTAGATAGGTGGGGTCTCCTCTAGCTGTAGATAGGTGGGGTCTCCTCTAGCTGTAGATAGGTGGGGTCTCCCTAGCTGTAGATAGGTGGGGTCTCCTCTAGCTGTAGATAGGTGGGGGTCTCCTCTAGCTGTAGGTAGGTGGGGTCTCCTCTAGCTGTAGATAGGTGGGGTCTCCTCTAGCTGTAGATAGGTGGGGTCTCCTCTAGCTGTAGATAGGTGGGGTCTCCTCTAGCTGTAGATAGGTGGGGTCTCCTCTAGCTGTAGCTAGGTGGGGTCTCCTCTAGCTGTAGATAGGTGGGTCTCCTCTAGCTGTAGTAGGTGGGGGTCTCCTCTAGCTGTAGATAGGTGGGGTCTCCTCTAGCTGTAGGTAGGTGGGGTCTCCTCTAGCTGTAGATAGGTGGGGTCTCCTCTAGCTGTAGATAGGTGGGGTCTCCTCTAGCTGTAGATAGGTGGGGCTCCTCTAGCTGAGATAGGTGGGGTCTCCTCTAGCTGTAGGTAGGTGGGGTCTCCTCTAGCTGTAGATAGGTGGGGTCTCCTCTAGCTGTAGATAGGTGGGTCTCCTCTAGCTGTAGATAGGTGGGGTCTCCTCTAGCTGTAGATAGGTGGGGTCTCCTCTAGCTGTAGATAGGTGGGGTCTCCTCTAGCTGTAGATAGGTGGGGTCTCCTCTAGCTGTAGATAGGTGGGGTCTCCTCTAGCTGTAGATAGGTGGGGTCTCCTCTAGCTGTAGATAGGTGGGGTCTCCTCTAGCTGTAGATAGGTGGGGTCTCCTCTAGCTGTAGATAGGTGGGGTCTCCTCTAGCTGTAGATAGGTGGGGTCTCCTCTAGCTGTAGATAGGTGGGGTCTCCTCTAGCTGTAGATAGGTGGGGTCTCCTCTAGCTGTAGATAGGTGGGGTCTCCTCTAGCTGTAGATAGGTGGGGTCTCCTCTAGCTGTAGATAGGTGGGGTCTCCTCTAGCTGTAGATAGGTGGGGTCTCCTCTAGCTGTAGATAGGTGGGGTCTCCTCTAGATGTAGATAGGTGGGGTCTCCTCTAGCTGTAGATAGGTGGGGTCTCCTCTAGCTGTAGATAGGTGGGGTCTCCTCTAGCTGTAGATAGGTGGGGTCTCCTCTAGCTGTAGATAGGTGGGGTCTCCTCTAGCTGTAGGTAGGTGGGGTCTCCTCTAGCTGTAGATAGGTGGGGTCTCCTCTAGCTGTAGATAGGTGGGGTCTCCTCTAGCTGTAGATAGGTGGGGTCTCCTCTAGCTGTAGATAGGTGGGGTCTCCTCTAGCTGTAGATAGGTGGGGTCTCCTCTAGCTGTAGATAGGTGGGGTCTCCTCTAGCTGTAGATAGGTGGGGTCTCCTCTAGCTGTAGATAGGTGGGGGTCTCCTCTAGCTGTAGATAGGTGGGTCTCCTCTAGCTGTAGATAGGTGGGGTCTCCTCTAGCTGTAGATAGGTGGGGTCTCCTCTAGCTGTAGATAGGGGGGTCTCCTCTAGCTGTAGATAGGTGGGTTCTCCTCTAGCTGTAGATAGGTGGGGTCTCCTCTAGCTGTAGATAGGGGGGTCTCCTCTAGCTGTAGATAGGTGGGGTCTCCTCTAGCTGTAGATAGGTGGGGTCTCCTCTAGCTGTAGATAGGTGGGGTCTCCTCTAGCTGTAGATAGGTGGGGTCTCCTCTAGCTGTAGATAGGTGGGGTCTCCTCTAGCTGTAGATAGGTGAGGTCTCCTCTAGCTGTAGATAGGTGGGGTCTCCTCTAGCTGTAGATAGGTGGGGTCTCCCCTAGCTGTAGATAGGTGGGGTCTCCTCTAGCTGTAGATAGGTGAGGTCTCCTCTAGCTGTAGATAGGTGGGGGTCTCCTCTAGCTGTAGATAGGTGGGGTCTCCCTAGCTGTAGATAGGTGGGGTCTCCTCTAGCTGTAGATAGGTGGGGTCTCCTCTAGCTGTAGATAGGTGGGGTCTCCTCTAGCTGTAGATAGGTGGGGTCTCCTCTAGCTGTAGATAGGTGGGGTCTCCTCTAGCTGTAGATAGGTGGGGTCTCCTCTAGCTGTAGATAGGTGGGGTCTCCACCTAGCTGTAGATAGGTGGGGTCTCCTCTAGCTGTAGATAGGTGGGGTCTCCCCTAGCTGTAGATAGGTGGGGTCTCCTCTAGCTGTAGATAGGTGGGGTCTCCTCTAGCTGTAGATAGGTGGGGTCTCCTCTAGCTGTAGATAGGTGGGGTCTCCCTAGCTGTAGATAGGTGGGGTCTCCTCTAGCTGTAGATAGGTGGGGTCTCTCTAGCTGTAATAGGTGGGGGGTCTCCTCTAGCTGTAGATAGGTGGGGTCTCCTCTAGCTGTAGCTGTCTCACCTATCACCTAGGAGACCGTGATAAGCCCTATTTCAACAAACGGTGGTGTATAAGGGTCTAAAATCGCCGCTGATTGTTTCCCACAAAGACAAAAACCAGCTCGAGGGGAATGGGAAGACTTTCAGTTCAGCTTTTCTAACGCCGTACTACAAAATGTTGATGAAGATATTCGTGATGACACAGCGACCGTCTCTGTATGAAACACAGCTACGTGAGAGAGCCTCGTTCTGTCTCTAATGCCTCGTACATTCATTACATGGACCTTCTGCGTGTGAGCCCTGAGGTATCATGTTGTTCAGCAGCCTTTCTCACGTTAACAAAAGGTGTGTGTGTGTGTACGAGTCTGTGTGTGTGTGTGTGTGTGTGTGTGTGTGTGTGTGTGTGTGTGTGTGTCAATTGTTAAATTAAAAAAACTGTAATGAAATGCTGTTAAAAACAGACCAGATGTCTTTGCTTCCCTGTAGAAAAAGAGAAATAATGACAACAAAAGAGTTAGTTTGGTACAGAATTCACACACACACACACCCACACACACACACACACACACACACACACACACACTCTTTCAGACTCGAGTCGTGTCTCCAGGAGATAAAGAAGGTGAAAGGAAGCGGAGAGTGAGGAGGAGGAAGGTTGCAGGTTCAGCGCTGTCAAGGCCAGCCGACATCTTTTAAAGCGGACGCCGCAGCGTCCACGTGACGGCCGGGAGGAACTGATCAAGGCCAAAAAGATGGAGAAAGGTTACCATACAAGGAGCGCCCATCTCACCGGCCGTCCACAGGAGGGAGGAGGAGAGAGGGGGAGGAAGGAGGAGGAGGGAGGAGGGAGAGAGTGGAGGAGGGAGGAGAGAGGAGGGAGGGGGAGGGAGAGGAGGGAGAGAGGGAGGAGGGAGGAGGGAGGGAGAGAGGGAGGAGGGAGGGAGGAGGGAGAGAGGGAGGAGGGAGAGGAGAGGGAGGGGAGGAGGGAGGAGGGAGAGAGGGAGGAGGGAGGAGGGAGGAGAGGGAGGAGGGAGGAGGGAGGGAGGAGAGGGGAGGAGGGAGGGGAGGAGGGAGAGAGGGAGGAGGGAGAGAGGGAGGGAGGGAGAGAGGGGGAGGGGGAGGGAGGGAGGGAGGGAGAAGGGAGAGAGAGGGAG
>CM042443.1:1459911-1478955 GCA_023631565.1 Gymnocephalus cernua | reverse complement strand
CCCTCGCTCCCGACCGGTCCCCCCCCCCTCCCTCCCTCGGCACAATAAATCACTTAGCTGTAATTGCCCCGGCGTTACATGCATCATTGGAAAAGTTAAACCATTAAACGACAAACCTTGTTAAAGCCGTCCAGCGAGGGAGTCACGCAGGAGGCCCGCGGCTCGCTGTAAAGTGGCCACTGTTTCCACACACGCACGCACGCACACACACACACACACACACACACACACACACACACACACACACACAGACACACACACAGACACACACACACACAGTGGGGGCTGATGGGGATTTCTGTAGGAAGGTAAGAACCACCTGTCTTTTGGAGGGTTTTTGGAGGACAACCAGGAGACTGTGTGTGTGTGTGTGTGTGTGTGTGTGTGTGTGTGTGTGTGTGTGTGTGTGTGTGTGTGTGTGTGTGTGTGTGTGTGTGTGTGTGTGTGTGTGTGTGTGTGTGAGGCCCTGTCTGATCCGGAGCATCACTCACGCTACACCACGTCGGGCTGTAATTTCAATCACTTCACTAGCCGATGTTTTTACTTCAATGTCTGGAGAGAAAGTCGGGGAGCAGTTTCACAAAAACAGTAACCTAATCGACCGTGTGTACGGTCACTTTATTACAATATCAGCTCCTCTGTTGAAGTGTCTGTATGTGGACTTTCAGTTTGTGTTGATTCTAGCGGCCACACATGCTGTCCTAACGGTCTCGGAGAAGCGTTACCGGGAGGTCATATAGTCGCGATGAATGTTGGCTGAGACAGAAAACATTCATTCACAATAACAGAATACGCTGCAGATGCATCGATGCATTTCAAGCGTTGCAAACGGTAACTAAAGGCTCCGACCACCGACCAGCCGGCCGGCCGTCGGCAGTAAAGCCAGTCGGACTGATCAAGATAGTTCACCGTGACGTGTTTCTGGAAACATGTTAAGGAGAAATCGGCCGTGCAGTTGCTGAATCTGTCTTCATCTCAGATCAACAAAGGTCAGTTTAGAAGATCTTCATCAGATTCTGAGAGGCTCGTCCCGGGTTAGCACTCCACCTAGGGATGGGCACGATTAATCGACGATCGATAATTGATGATTAAGAATTTCGTTAATCAGTCCCTGCAGAAAAACGCGATTATGCGATCGCAGAATTCAACGCATAATCAGCCAAAGTCTGCATATTTATGCATTTTTTCAAATACGCCGCACTTTCGCCGCATAAATTGCCGATTTCCACGCAATTGCTTGCATGATTTCATAATCCCCGCATTTTCGTTGCAAAAAAGTCACATATATCTCAGCAGGAAGATGAAAAATGTTGCGTTTACTTCACACTAGAGCAGCCATTTTCCCCTGTTGCCATGGGAACGTTATGAAGTGATGTAATTTCTCCTAGTGAGAACACGGTGTTGGGGGGGAATCACTTTTTCCCAGAGTTTTTGCAAGTTCCTTCATTGCATAAAATTGCATACATATTCCACATATTCCATCGCATTTTCAACAACAATCACAAAAAAAGTCTGTGTTTTCCTGGAGGGACCTGGTTCATTTGTCATCGATTAACTAATGCAGGTTGCGTTGCGTAGTGTGAGTCTTGAAGCAATGAAATTAATTGTCACTGTGTGGCAGCAATTAATCATTTTAACCACCCCGGGGGGCGCCATAGGCTGCTCAGTTTCCTGCGAGGTTTGCGTTTTGATTTCAAAAGTATGAAGCGGTCACGGTAACGGCGAAGTGTGGCGTGGGACCATTTTGATCTAAAAAACGACTTAGTTCACTGCAAACACTGCGACGCCGTGTATAAGTACAACACGGCCACGACTCATATGATGTACCACATATGATGTACCACACCCGTGCATCCGACATCCGACCCTGGTTAATGGCGGTGCGTCCTGCTCTCAGTCTCAACCAAGCATCAACTCGCCGTTAGTGCGGAGGAGCCGCGATGCACAACGAGCAGCTAATGGAACGGGGACGTAATTTGATGTCGGTTTCTGACGTACAACCTCATCACGCAAACTTATTTTAGTTATTTTATGAATGAAATAGACATATTACATACCTGAGGGACAATTCGGGGATGTTTTTGAGTAATTTACAATCCTGTAATTGTCTGTGTTGGAAGCCTGACGAGACTGACAAGGCAAAACAATTGTGGCGTTAAAAGGAATTTGCGCTAACTTGTTATTAACACGTTCATTCGACAGCCCCAGAGCGTTGTCCTACAGCGCCCTCTTTAGGAAACAAACTCAACTTAAAGCTAATGTACTCGCACTTTCATATGTCTCTTTGTAGCTTTACTTATTCAAAGCTAATGTACTTGCTCTTACTACTTGTTGTCTGGAGTTTGTACCTTCACAGTTGAAAGCACTTAATTGTAAGTCGCTTTGGATAAAAGCGTCAGCTAAATGACGTGTAATGTAACTTCCTCACGTCGTGGAAAACGACAGCACAGAGACGTGGCGTACAGCTTTATAAGTAGAGTCATTATTACTCACAGTGTGGACTCTCCTTGCCGCCGGCCTTCAGCAGCAGCTTGGCGATTGGCGTGTTGTTGGTCATGATGGCGATGTCGAGCGGCGTCAGGCCCTGGCTGTTGGGCGTGTTCAGGTCCAGCTCCTCGGCCGAGAACTGGTAGAGGAGGATCTGCACCGTGTCCAGGTCTGCTGCTCCACCGCCTCGAAGATGCAGTCGCTGCCCTGCATCGTCTGCAACGCAGAACAGGAACAGAGAACCGTCACAAAGACAGCAACTCGGTTTCGTGGAAATTAGGGCTACATCTCCACCGCTACGTTTAGGTTTTTAAGTGTTTGAGTTCTGAGCCAAAAGTGATCTCGGTGCACCAAATGTTTTTATCTCCAGTAGAAGAACTAATCTCTGTTTAAACTAACACGCCCAAACACTCATATCTCATCAACATTCTGGTATACTGGACATAAACAGGAGACTCCGCCCCCTGCTGGTAGTTACCATGCTAACGTTAGTAGCTTTAAGTCTCAGAGAACGAGATGTCTCTTCTCAGTGATGCTGCTGACGCATTCATGCAAATTAAACAGAATGACAACAATAGAAATAAATACAGAGAGAGAGACAAATATCTCCGGTTTAGGGGCTCGGAAACACCAGCGCAGGGGGAATGAGAGGGGGAAACACCAGAGCAGGGGGAATGAGAGGGGGAAACACCAGAGCAGGGGGAATGAGAGGGGGGAAACACCAGAGCAGGGGGAATGAGAGGGGGAAACATCAGAGCAGGGGGAATGAGAGGGGGAATGCCAGAGCAGGGGGAATGAGAGGGGGAAACACCAGAGCAGGGGGAATGAGAGGGAGAAACATCAGAGCAGGGGGAATGAGAGGGGGAAACACCAGAGCAGGGGGAATGAGAGGGGGGAACACCAGAGCAGGGGGAATGAGAGGGGGAAACACCAGAGCAGGGGGAATGAGAGGGGGGAACACCAGAGCAGGGGGAATGAGAGGGGGGAACACCAGAGCAGGGGGAATGAGAGGGGGAAACACCAGAGCAGGGGGAATGAGAGGGGGAAACGCCAGAGCAGGGGGAATGAGAGGGGGAAACGCCAGAGCAGGGGGAATGAGAGGGGGAACTTAACAGAAGATATTCCTTTTTAAACCAAAATGTAACTTTGTATTTGAAGGCTGAGTTGAAAGAATAAAGTAATTGCAGACTTGCGCTGCAAAGATTAGTCGACTAACCAATCAATCAACTATTTTTGATAATCGATTAATAGTTATTTCCCGTGCAAAACATGCTGATTTCAGCCTCTCAAACATGGAGATTTCAAGCTCCTCTCTGTTGTATCTTACTAAACTGAATATATTATATATATAAAACAAGACATTTAAAGACATCAGCTTGGACTTTGACCACAACATCTGATCGATAAAATAATTAGCAGAGTAACCGATAATGAAGATAATGGTTTTTGCAGTCCGTTTTTGCAGATGTCAATTTAAAGAAGCAGTGGGCAGAAAGCTGTAAAGTTGCACAACGTGATTGTGCTGTACTTTGTTTGAGAGGAAACATAAATAACAGCCCTGAAGGTGTTTCTCTGTTTACTGCGTTTGTGTCTCAGCAGAGAGGAAATATGAAAAATGTCTTCTGTCTGCAGTCGTCTCTGTGGACACCGAACAGCAACAGCAGCTATTATTTCCCTTCAGGTTTAAAAGGTACTTTACTGTCACATACACACACACGTAGTGAAATGTATTCTCTGCATTTAACCCCTCCCACAAGGGAGCAGTGGGCAGCCTATCGCAGCGCCCGGCGGCCAACTCCAGATCTGAGCCAGTGCCTTGTACATAGTACACAGAACCTAGTACATGTTTTTTGATGGTGGGGGGAAACCGGAGCACCCGGAGGAAACCCACGCAAACATTAGCCTCGTGAGACCGTTCTGATCTCGCCAGCTCCAGTTTTCTGCTCCAGATCAGTCTGGCATCTTGAGGCAGAGAACATTTGGAGCCGTTCGCCAAACGACCGACCAATCAGCGTTGGTTTTGAGGCGGGTTTAGGTGTGATGCAACGAGGAGCTGGCGAGATCAGGACGGTCTCACGAGGCTCAGCAAGCAGAAGCAACGCGTGCAGATCTGACCTGATCTAGACTCATGTTCAGACAGCGGTAGCCCTGATTCTGTTAGCCGCTCGCTAATGCTGTTCTCTCTTGGATCCTTCTTCTGGAATATGGACCGGGAACCTGAAACGGGGCCTTTTATTCCTAAATTCTCGTCACACAAACGGCAAATATCCTTTACCGCCATGTTGCTTGCTGAGCTAACGAGCTGTGCTCTGCCTGCAGCAGCAGGGGGAGCCTGGCGTCGTCGTCGCTCTGTTGGTACGTCATACGCTTCGTTGATCTGATTGGTTGATTTGGTCCGTCTATCGCCAACATAGCTGGTGATAGACGGATGGTTTATCCAATCAGATAACCAGGATTTTCGCCCCTTCCCAAACGTTCTCCAACGGAAAGTTCCCAGATGGATATGCTGATCCATCTGGCGGAGTCGGGTTACGCAAACATGGGGAGATTAACAAACTCCACACAGAAAGACCCGGGACGACCTGGATTCGCACCCAGAACCTTCTTGCTGTGAGGCCACCGTGCTAACCATGGGGCCACCGTGTTGCACCCTTTATCCCAGGGTGAGTGCAGAAGAAAACACGGTGGAGGCTCTGAGGAGGACTCGGCTGTGCACTTAAAGTAATCAGGTTACTCTCAGGGGTTCTGCTTGCCTCGGTCCAGACCTTTGGATCCTCAGAGGGGACCGATTCGTATGACACCGTGACATCAAGCAGCGGCTCCTCGGGTGAAAAACCAATCGATCCGACAGGCGATGGGACTTATGACTTGCCAATCACCGCCACGGAGGAACTAATGCCGTCGTCAAGCTGTCTTGATGTCGCCTGATGAATATTTTACCTTTGTTTAACCAGATAAGTCATGGATATATGACTATATAGCTTGACTTAACGGCTGAAGTTATGGCTTGATCTTGTTGTGATTTTACCTCCTCTGTGTCCCCCCGTTTGGGGACAATGTGTCTGACTCCAATAAAAGACCTTTATATCCCCGCGCATTGGCTAAATTGGAATTACAAAGAGCCAAATAAGACGATGAGATAAAGTAAAATACATTCGTTTAATCAGTCAAGCGTCGCGGTTTCAATACGCAGAACTGTGGGATCACAAAGCAGAGTCTAAGTTTCCCTAGCAACAGACCAAAAGCTGGAGCCGGTCCACGTATCTATGGACTGTCTGACTGACCTTGTGAGCCCCGATCTATTCTTCCCCTCATCTCTTATGCTTTCTTTCTTGGGCCCCCTCTTCTTCTCCAGCACAAGGGACCGCTATCTTCACACAACACACGCCAGGGTCGAGGCCACCGTGTTATGTGTCGTCCTCATTTGCTCTCACTGGAAGCGGTACATTCTGCTCCTGTTTCACTTGTTATTATTACTCAATGTACTTTGCTCGAGGCCACTGTGACCTTAATTATCTTATAGCTATGGCTTAAAGTGGCCATATTCTGCTCATACAATTCATAATTGTATTTAGAGGTTGTACCAGAATAGGTTTACATGGTTTAATTCTAAAAAAAAACACCATATTTTTGTTGTACTGCACATTGCTGCAGCTCCTCTTTTCACCCTGTGTGTTGAGCTCTCTGTTTTAGCTACAGAGTGAGACATCTCACCTCTGTACCATCTTTGTAGTGAGTCCCACATGCTCAGTAGCTCGGTAAGATCACATCAGCTAGCTGTTTGTTTCTCTAACTTCAAGTCAGGATCAGCAGGGAGACTTCTTCTAAACAGGGAACACTTCCACCTTAGCGTGGAATACCTGCAGAACAGGGACAGGAAGTAGTTCTTCTGGAGATTATGGTGAACTAGTGTGTGTTGTAGCAGTGTTTCTCTTGGGATCAATAAAAATCTATCTATATCTATCTATCTATCTATCTATCTATCTAAACATCTGTGTAAATCTGTGTGTATGATGTTTACAAAACAGCCAGTAGAGGTGACACGTGTTCCTGAGAGGGGAGGAGTATATATATAGTATATATTCATTTTGTAAAATGGCTGCCATGGTCATAATAATGCTAATCTGCAGTGGACCAATATCCAGATCTCTTCTAAATATATTGAGCTATACATGTACCAATACCAATGCCGCAGCACTATTAAAGAAATATAGTTAGCCTAAATCTGACATTATAACATTAGCTTAGTGTCTCCTCATTCTCTCTGCTGATTCCTCACATCCGTTTCCACTTTTGTCTTCATAAAATTGTTCGGGTCGGCAGCTTAGAAAAACTCAAGTTTTGGGTTCTTTTCATTGTTATTAGAGAGCGGTTGTCTTCCCCGTCGGTGGAGGCGGGACTTAAAATACGCTCTCTCTCTCTATTGTCACATTTAGAGCCACATTGCACCGTTGTGCTTCAACAATGATCGAGGGTCACTGACACTTTCTGGACTGAAAAAACGATCCAGTCCCTCCAGAAAAACGCGATTATGCGATCGCATAATTCAATGCATAATCAGCCAAAGTCTGCATATTTATGCGGGAGGCCGCATTTTTTCAAATACGCCGCACTTTCGCCGCATAAATTGCCGATTTCCGCGCAAAATATGCGGGTCTTGCATGATTTCATAATCCCCGCATTTTCGTTGCAAAAAAGTCACATATATCTCAGCAGAAAGATGAAAAATGTTGTTTACTTCCCACAAGAGCAGCCATTTTCCCCTGTTGCCATGGGAACGTTATGAAGTGATGTAATGTCTCCTAGTGAGAACACGGTGTTGGGGGGGAATCACTTCTTTTCTCTTTTTCATCAAACTGCAATTTTTGCAAGTTCCCGCAATTTCATCGCATAAAATTATATAAATATCCCGCATATTCCATCACATTTATTAAGAAAACGTGCCGCATAATCGCAATTTTCTGGAGGGACTGACCAACTAACCAACATCCAAGTTCCAACAGTATTCTCCCATCATGCACCACTGTGGTGGTGGAAACACTAGAACATTTGTTTATTCAATGTCCTCGGCTGACAGATCTGCTAGAGATTCTTAAAAAGTGGGTTCAGGGTTCTGGAGAGGGTTTTTCTTTGGAATTGTTCATTTTTGGTCAAAGTGTATTTTGGTCCAAAATACACTTTGCCGTGTATCCAAAAATACACGGTAAAGTCGGCCATCCGGCTAACACGCAGGAACCGGGCTCAGGGAGCCGGTAGTGTAGAGCCAGTGCCGGTTCTGGAAGGACTGGTACTGGTCCAGGCCCGATTGAGGGAGGAACATTCTTACTACCAGATGACGGACAATTTGCTGGTGTTCAGTCGTGTGTGGGCTGTAGGGGGAGTGCTGTGCTCTGTGGGGGAGGAGGGGGAGTTGGTGGTTAGTTTTAGGAAGAAGCACATAGTTGTTTTGATAGTATTTGTTGTGTTTATTTTGTGTAGTTTGGTTTCTTTGTCTTGTCTTTGTATGTTGTTTTTTCTGTGTTTGTGAATCTTATCTGAAAATGGTCCAATAAAGGGACTTTGGAAACCAAAACTAAATGATGTTTGAATCATTTCGTTCTCAAACTACTACACATGTAAATAAAACATTTGGTGTCCGTTACTACTGAAGGAAAGACGGAGGACGTTATCGGCATTAACAGCTGATCGGTAACGTTTCCTAACTCGTTTGTTTATTTGTCTGTTTTTATTATTCTGAGCCAGAGATCGGGACTCGAGTCACAGACGGTGACTTCACACTCGACCTCAGACTCGTCCCTCTTTAGACTTTAGACCTGGACCGGGGGGCTGATGAATGTTATCCCCCTCCCTGCGTAACATCTAACCCACCTACTGTACGTAACTCCTCTGCTGCGCGTGGCCACACGTCATCAGAAGGGTTTAAAAACGTACAAAACTACACAACAAAAAACTACACGAGGCCCAAACAAAAGAAGCGCTGAATGCAAAATATGTGATATGAAGATAAAGGATTCTGGCTCAACCACGTGTCATTTAATCCGGCACCCTGATAGGTCAGCAGACACGTTCGGCTCCGCATCGGTTGGCTGGCGTCAGCCTGCTTCTGGCTTTAGCTGCGGGAGTTTAACTCCGACCAGATGTTATGAGAAGATGAGCGAGAGAAGCAGATTTACATGATTTACTGGACGTCCCGCTGGCTGCCACCACGCTCACGCTTAACGACGGACTCAGATCAGAGACGTGGGAGCCTCTCTGTTCTGACCCGTGTAGTCTTCCTCCCTCTCTCCCTTCCTCTCTCCCTCCCTCTCTCCCTTCCTCTCTCCCTACCTACCTATCTTCCTCCCTCTCTCCCTCCCTTTCTCCCTCTCTTCCTCTCCCTCCCTCCCGCTCTTCCTCCCTCTCTCTCTCTCTCCCTCCCACTCTCTCTCAGATCTCCCCAGGCGTCTGCCTCTCTTCTTTCATGGCTGCTGCTGTGACCGCTCTGCAAATGTCAGCGCACACACGCACACACGCACACACGCACGCACGCACAGTAACACACACACACACACACACACACAGTAACACACACACACACAGTAACACACACACACACACACACACACACAGTAACACACACACACACACACACACACACACACACACACACACACACACGATGAATCAGAATCAGAATGTTTCTCGGCGCAGCAGGACGGAGGTGATGATGATGATGATGATGATGAGAGGCGGCTGAGAAGTGGCGATGAAGAGTGACGAGTGCTCCAAATGCTCTCCAGGGACGGCGTCCACCAAGCGTCCTCGAGCAAGGCACTTGAATTATTAAATCACTTCACCATCATTGTATGTAGGTTGTACATCTTTTTCTACAATATCTCTCTCTCTCTCTCTACAGTATCCATCCATCCATCCATCCATCCATCCATCTCTACAATCTCTCTCTCTCTCTACAGTATCTATCCATCCATCTCTACAATCTATCTCTCTCTCTCTCTCTCTACAGTATCTATCTATCCATCTCTACAATCTATCTCTCTCTCTCTCTCTCTCTCTACAGTATCTATCTATCCATCCATCTCTACAATCTCTCTCTCTCTCTCTCTCTCTCTCTACAGTATCTATCCATCCATCTCTACAATCTATCTCTCTCTCTCTCTCTCTCTACAGTATCTATCTATCCATCCATCTCTACAATCTCTCTCTCTCTCTCTCTCTCTACAGTATCTATCCATCCATCTCTACAATCTCTCTCTCTCTCTCTCTCTCTACAGTATCTATCTATCCATCCATCCATCCATCCATCCATCCATCTCTACAATCTCTCTCTCTCTCTCTCTCTCTACAGTATCTATCCATCCATCTCTACAATGTCTCTCTCTCTCTCTCTCTCTCTCTCTCTCTCTACAGTATCTATCCATCCATCTCTACAATGTCTCTCTCTCTCTCTCTCTCTCTCTACAGTATCTATCCATCCATCCATCCATCTCTACAATCTCTCTCTCTCTCTCTCTCTCTCTACAGTATCTATCCATCCATCCATCCATCTCTACAATCTCTCTCTCTCTCTCTCTCTCTACAGTATCTATCCATCCATCCATCCATCTCTACAATCTCTCTCTCTCTCTCTCTCTCTCTACAGTATCTATCCATCCATCCATCCATCTCTACAATCTCTCTCTCTCTCTCTACAGTATCTATTCATTCATCCATCTCTACAGTATCTCTCTCTCTCTCTCTCTCTCTCTCTCTCTATCTATCTATCTATCTCTCTCTCTCTATCTATCTATCTGCAGGTTTCATGGCGTTACCGTGGTAATGGAGACAGCTGGAGGCAGATGGAATAAAAGTCGTGACCCGCGAAGCAGCGGCGGGATCAGGCTCTTAAGACCTCGCTGTAAACACTATTAGTCAAACGCCAAACCAGATCTTTATTGATCCGTCTGTCTGTGAGACAGACACACAGCCGGCAGGGTCCCCCCCCCCCCCCCCTCTTCTCTTCTCCACTTTCATCTGAAATCACTCAGGAAAAAGACTAAACGCGAGAGACACGTGGAGGACGAAGGCCGGCCCCCGGAGAGAGGAGCATTTCTGCCACGAGTATTTTCAGGGTTTTGGACCCAGTGAACGTGTCAGCCGGCTTGTTTCCCCATTTCCTGTTGAACTGAGGAATAAAGATAATCCTGGTCTTACAGGGAGGTGTGTTCAGGTGCATTCTGGGCGTTCTGGTCTTACAGGGAGGTGTGTTCAGGTGCATTCTGGGCGTTCTGGTCTTACAGGGAGGTGTGTTCAGGTGCATTCTGGGCGTTCTGGTCTTACAGGGAGGTGTGTTCAGGTGCATTCTGGGTGTTCTGGTCTTACAGGGAGGTGTGTTCAGGTGCATTCTGGGCGTGCTGGTCTTACAGGGAGGTGTGTTCAGGTGCATTCTGGGCGTTCTGGTCTTACAGGGAGGTGTGTTCAGGTGCATTCTGGGCGTGCTGGTCTTACAGGGAGGTGTGTTCAGGTGCATTCTGGGCGTGCTGGTCTTACAGGGAGGTGTGTTCAGGTGCATTCTGGGCGTGCTGGTCTTACAGGGAGGTGTGTTCAGGTGCATTCTGGGCGTGCTGGTCTTACAGGGAGGTGTGTTCAGGTGCATTCTGGGCGTGCTGGTGTTACAGGGAGGTGTGTTCAGGTGCATTCTGGGCGTATTGCTATCTTGAGGCAGCAGGAAGTGATGGCACCATTGACCAACAAAAACCTGGTCTAAAGTCAATAACGCAGCATTTCATTGTTATTTTAACAGCACATTAGTAAAATGCTCCGAGGCTCGTGCACAGCGCCGACGGAGAGCTTTTGCTTTGGGACGGTTGTTGTTTCTTCAGGTTTTTTGGAGCCGTGAAACATCAATCTACTGTCAGCTGTTATCAGAGGACGCAGGGGAGGGAAACAAGAACTAAAAACACAAACTCTGTAAATGAAACTGCCAACACGCTCACTGACAGTCATTAACGTTTCCTGTATATTGTAGTTTAATTTAAAGGTCCCAGGGCATGGAAATGTCACTTTATGATGTATTTTAACATTAATGTGAGTTCCCCCAGCCTGCCTAGGGCCCCCCAGTGGCTAGAAATTGTGATAGGTGTAAAGCGAGCCCTGGGTATCCTGCTCTGCCTTTGAGAAGATAGGCCAATCAGGAATCTTCCCTTTATGACATCACAAGGGGAAAGGTTACCTCCCCTTTCTCTGCTTTGCTGGTCAAGGCCAGTCAAATATATAAATAGAAGACAGTTTCTACTCTGCTCTTGTCCTCTAGGGTCAAAATAGAAAATTAACACTTTTATGACGCTGTTTTTCCCAGTGACCACACCCCCCCCCCCCACCCCCCCTCCACCTCAGATACAGTATTAGGGGACCACTGAGGTCTATATAAAAGAGACTTCAGATACAGTATTAGGGGACCACTAAGGTCTATATAAAAGAGACTTCAGATACAGTATTAGGGGACCACTGAGGTCTATATAAAGAGACTTCAGATACAGTATTAGGGGACCACTGAGGTCTATATAAAAGAGACTTCAGATACAGTATTAGGGGACCACTAAGGTCTATATAAAAGAGACTTCAGATACAGTATTAGGGGACCACTAAGGTCTATATAAAAGAGACTTCAGATACAGTATTAGGGGGACCACTAAGGTCTATATAAAAGAGACTTCAGATACAGTATTAGGGGACCACTAAGGTCTATATAAAAGAGACTTCAGATACAGTATTAGGGGACCACTCAGGTCTATATAAAAGAGACTTCAGATACAGTATTAGGGGACCACTAAGGTCTATATAAAAGAGACTTCAGATACAGTATTAGGGGACCACTAAGGTCTATATAAAAGAGACTTCAGATACAGTATTAGGGGACCACTGAGGTCTATATAAAAGAGACTTCAGATACAGTATTAGGGGACCACTAAGGCCTATATAAAAGAGACTTCAGATACAGTATTAGGGGACCACTGAGGTCTATATAAAAGAGACTTCAGATACAGTATTAGGGGACCACTGAGGTCTATATAAAGAGACTTCAGATACAGTATTAGGGGACCACTGAGGTCTATATAAAAGAGACTTCAGATACAGTATTAGGGGACCACTGAGGTCTATATAAAAGAGACTTCAGATACAGTATTAGGGGACCACTGAGGTCTATATAAAAGAGACTTCAGATACAGTATTAGGGGACCACTAAGGTCTATATAAAAGAGACTTCAGATACAGTATTAGGGGACCACAGCGCTGCGGAGGAAGGTCTGGCTAGTCCACACAGCATTCATGGATGGGAGGACAACGTGCTCTGGTTTATTGCCATTCATTAAACCAATCACGATCCCCTGCAGAGATCTGAGGAGCAGTTAACCATGAATCCTCCTCATAAATCCACCGGAGGTTAGAGCGCCAACACAGAGACGGAGGAAGGGGGGAGGAGGAAGAAAATGAGGGACATCCACGGGAATCTCTGGCCGCACCGGTAGCCTAGAACGTGTGATGCTAACACTAGCGGCAGCAAATGTAATCTGCAGCCAGCGTCCATCCAGCAACTCTCCGCTGGAAAAACCAAACTCTAGTCAGGCCAATCACATCGTGTATAGAGTCGGTGGGCGGGGCTTAACATGATGACGGCAGAGCCGCGACGGTTCCGTGTGAATTCCCTGCTACTTGAAAACAAAGAAGATGGCCGCTGCTGCTGGAGAACAGCGGTCTCTGGCCGCGACTCTGGAAGACTCGGAGTTAAGAACAAACCTAACCCTAACATCGCAAAAACGTTGAAAAAAACACCAAAAAATATCAGTAAAAATCTGAAAAAAACGTCGGCAAAAGTTACAAAAACGTAAGAAAAAAGCCACAAATTTCTGTTGGTTTTCTGGACATTTTTGACGCTCTTTCCGAGGTTTCTGCCGACCAAGCGGTCGGTGAGAAGACTACATGAGACGAGCAATAACGCAGTCAAAGATATTTCACTGTTTCGATGGAATAAAAGCAATAAACTAAAAATGTCTGGCCTTTGATGTGATTCTCTAGACGCGCCCTAGTGGCAGCAAATGTAATCTGCAGCCAGCGTCAGTCTAGCAACTCTCCGCTGGAAAAACCAAACTCTGGTCAGGCCAATCACATCGTGTATAGAGTCAGTGGGCGGGGCTTAACATGATGACAGCAGAGAATTCCCTGCTACTTGAAAACAAAGAAGATGGCCGCTGCTGCTGGAGAACAGCGGTCTCTGGCCGCGACTCTGGAAGACTCGGAGTTAAGAACAAAGAACGCCACTGAAGTCGTTCTTACGACAGGAAGTGATAGGTGGGACATTTCAGCATTCAGGTTTTCAAATATGCATTTTGTGTGCTGTGCACAAACCGTCTCACACAGGAAACTGGAGCATGTACGTGTTCAAAGGTAAGCCGTCTATTCTGAGAGATCTCCTATGTAGAGGTGACAGAGTCTCACAGAAAGAAATAGTTTGGAGCGTGCAAATTTATTATGAGCATCTCCCATCTCATAATAAAGGAGTAGTTTGGAGGCAACTTTGTGCCACAAGAATAGCCAGCTGGGAGTGTGTGGGGAGAAGAAGAAGGAGTTGATTTTGTATTCATGTCAGACAGTATGGGTACATCCATCTTTCATCTCACATGATTATCTCCTTTGTTCAATATTGAATAAAGCTGCATTTAATCCAAATGACCGGACTCGTCATCTGTAAAGTCTCCTCGCATCACTTCTGACTTACTTTGATACAACAGGAAGACGTGTTCGGAGTTTAAAGTTGAATCTATCAGCCAGCGTTGATCCCGCCCCTCGGACTGAGCCCGGCCAATGGGGAGCTCCCAGACCAACATCTGGATGTGGGTCTGGCCCAACATCTGGATGTGGGTCTGGCCCAGGTCAGGCTACCGCACCGGAGCAATGCCGATGAAACGGTCGCTATAGAGGAGGAGGAGGGCGCTGCAGAGAGACGCTCTTGTGTTCCTCCCCCGACTTCCCTCAGACACCTGCTGATTGTTGACTCTGCTTGGGACCTATTCAACCTGGTCTCCATGGCAACCTGCTGTGTTAACGCTACGACATCCTGCGGACTGAGACGCCAATGATCGGGATGCCAGGCAAAGCGATTCTCACCAGTCCCCCCTCCCTCCCAATCCCCCCGTCCCACGCCTTCGCCGCTTTTTACCCCCCAGTCTGACCAGCGGGTCTGTGACCAGCGCCATGTGTCGGCTGCAGGACCGGATGGCTGCTTGCCTGTTGCTGGGTTACCTCCACCCCCCCCCATTCTCCTCCCCTGTTGCCATGTCAACACAGTAGGGCTGCCCCCCCCTCTTAGTCGATTACTCGACCAATCGGTTGTTTTGGTCGTAGTCGACTAAGATTTCTTTAGTCATTTAGTCAGTTTTATGCTTATTCGTGCTTAATTACTCATTTCCAAGCAACTCATGAGAACATTTCTGGTGAACACGAGATGTAAAGTGGTGCTTTTGCAGGATTAATTTCAGAGAAACTCAGTTCTACAGATGGTTAATTAACTACATTTATATTGAGCTTTTCTAGTCTTAACCAGCTCTCAAAGAGCACAGCTCTGTCGATTACATCAACTAATCCATTAGTCGACAAAATCATATAAGCGTCAGTCGACTAAGAGTTTCTTTCCCCTCCCCCGGTGCTGGGTCATGTTGTCGGGTCGTGTTGCTATGTGCTTGTTGCCGAGGTGTTCTCCTCCTCTTTCCTCACGTGACGCTGTATTTTCCTTACTTGTAATGTTTCTGTAGCACTTTGAGATTCTTTTATGAACAGTGCTTTAACAAATAAAATGTATTATTATTATATATGTTATTGAAAACATGTGACTAGGATACTCTACGTAAGCAAAAAGGAGGAAGATAAATGAATCCAGCAGAAAGCTGGAAGGCGGTTTTGGCCGCTGACCTGCGAGCGTCTCCACGGTAACGCGTGTTTACATAAAGCTGCCTCGACTCGAAAGACATCCGAGTCGGTCGTCTGTGAAGTCTCGTCTCTCCCGAAGCCGGGAACACTCACCGAGGCTTTGCGGAGGCGGTCCGTCTTGCCGAAGAAGTAGGTGTCCTCGAAGGACGACGTGCTCCCCCGCAGCTTCTCCGACAGGTTCCTGTAGAGGCGCTTGGCGGCGTTCGGGGAGGCCGGCGCGCCGGGGCACTTCCTGCTCTGAGACAACTGCAGGTTCTGCATCTGCTGAGTCATGACTCCCTGGAGGCGTCTGCAGGGAGAGATGGAGAGACACACAGTCAGCTGTCTGGGGGAGGGAGCTGCTCGGGAGAGATAACAGAGAAGAAGAGATGAAATACTTCGTCGTCGTCACCACACGCCGCTCACAGCTGATCTGTATCAACGGTTGGTTCTGTAGCTATTGTTTATTCTAATGTTTTAATATGTTTGTGTTTGGAGTTGTAGAGTAACTACTGGGGCAACACACACACACACACACACACACACACACACACACACACACACAGACAGATACACACACACACACAGAGACACACACACACACACACACACACACACACACACACACACACACACACACACACACAGACAGATACACACACACACACACACACACACACAGACAGATACACACACACACACACACACACACACACACACACACACACACACACACACACACACACAGACAGATACACACACACACACGCACACACACACACACACACACACACACACACACACACACACACACACACACACACACACACACACACACACACACACACAGACAGATACACACACACACACACACACACACACACACACACACACACACACACACACACACACACACAGACACACACACACACACACACAGATACACACACACACGCACACACACGCACACACACACACACATACAGACACGCACGCACGCAGACACACACACGCACACACACACACACACACACACACACACACACATACATACACGCACGCACGCACGCAGACACACACACGCACACACACACACATACAGACACGCACGCACGCAGACACACACACACACACACACAGACGCACACACACGCACACATGCACACACGCACGCACGCACGCAGACACACACACACACACACGCACACGCACACGCACACACACACGCACGCACGCACGCAGACACACACACACACACATACAGACACGCACGCACGCAGACACACACACGCACACACACACACACACACACACACACACATACATACACGCACGCACGCACGCAGACACACACACGCACACACACACACATACAGACACGCACGCACGCAGACACACACACACACACACACACAGACGCACACACACGCACACATGCACACACGCACACACACACGAACGCATACACACACACACACATACAGACACGCACGCACGCACGCAGACACACACGCACACACACACACACACACACGCACGCACGCACGCAGACACACACACACACGCACACGCACACGCACACGCACGCACGCAGACACACACACACACACACGCACACGCATGTAAGCTAGTTAAACATAATTGGTTTTAGCGTACAAATTGATTTTAACATCAATCATCAATCTCACACACACACACACACACACACACACACACACACACACACACACACACACAGAGAAGCACACACACACATGCAACACACACACACAGACACACACACGTGTACAGGAGCAGAAGGAGCTGTCGTCGTGGACGACGAGAGATGAAGGATGGATGAACACTGAGTGTCTGTAGGAGCTCAACGCCATCAGGATCAGAGACCTGGACCACGCAGGGACGGGCAGAAAGCTCCGTCTCCGTGCTCACGCTGTCAGAACACATTGCTTCAGTTTGACTGCCTCCCGCCGCCTGCAGCCCACGCTCGCTCCCCGCACCACGCTGGGACACAGCTCAACACGCCGCTGACACGGCGAGGCCGTCACAGGCGGCGAGAGAGAGAGCTGCTGCATCGACCATCAAACACACAACGCACACAATCCTTTACACTCCCTACAATGTTTGGATACTGTAACACACAGTACACACACACACACACACACACACACACACACACACACACACACACACACAACAACAGGCTTTAAATGATTACAAAGGAACTACTTTCTTTTTTAATCGTTGCGAACAATTCAGTGGTCAGTCCGACAGCGAACACACAGGATCCCATCCCAGAATGCCGTGTGGACCAGCCAGACCCTCCTCCGCGGCGCTGTGGAGGAAGGACCGGCAACGCGAGACTTGGGGAAACGCGACACTGCCAAGCCACGGCCAAGCACGACCAATCACGGTTGTTGCGTTGTGCGTCGCTGCGACGTGTAGTTCCATTTCTGGGAACATGCACGCCAGGCGACGGCGTGGCGTCTGTATCTACACGTACCTGCCTACCAGGTAGATTTAACACAGATCCATACATCTCAACTGAGAATGTCTGAGTTAATGACGCAGAAACAGACTTCATATCACACTGCCTGAGACACACAATGAAACCATCATGCAGAAATAGCACACACACACACACACACACACGCACACAGGCACACACACACACACACACACACACACACACACACAGAGGCACACACACAGAGGCACACACACACACACACACACACACAGAGGCCCACACACACACACACACACACACACACACACACACAGAGGCCCACACACACACACACACACAGAGGCCCACACACACACACACACAGACACACACACACACACACACACACACACACGGAGAGTCACACACACACACACACACACACGGAGAGGCACACACACACACACACACACACACACACGGAGGCACACACACACACACACACACGGAGAGGCACACACACACACAAAGACACACACAGACACACACACCCCCCCCCCCTAATAATCAGAGTTAACAGTCATATGATATATTAAATCTAAACATCCTCCCGTGTGTTTGATGAACAGCCGCAGCGAGCTGCTGTTTGAATCCTGTCATTCCTGGGTGATATCAAACGGCACGTAACCATGGCAACAGCACCAGTTACACCGACAAACACACTTTCAAATAACAGACTCCACCTGCGTTACATAAGCCATTATTCCTCCGCTTCCTCGAGTGTCCCCCCCCCCCCCCCCCCACAGTTATAGGTTTTTCTTTTTTTTTTTCTGTCATTTTTGCGGATGCCTCTAAACACTACAATTCCCATGAGCCTCAGCTATGGCAAAGAAGCTGTCCAGAAGTGTTCGGAGCCGCGGCTTCATCTGAAGAAGGCAGGAAACAGGATGGGGAACCGGACGGATGATCCATCGCGTGCCTGAAAACCTCTGGGATTGATTTACAGAAATGCACCATGGGACATGCAGTTTTTCACCAGTCCCTCCAGAAAAAAAGTGATTATGCAATCTCATAATTCAATGCATAATCAGCCAATTATGCGGGTGGCCGCATTTTTTCAAATACGCCGCACTTTCGCCGCATAAATTGCTGATTTCCGCACAAAATATGCG
>CM042443.1:1444911-1449911 GCA_023631565.1 Gymnocephalus cernua | reverse complement strand
TCTGAATTACTACATCTCTTTCTCTCTCCTCTGGATGATGAATGTTTTCTTCGCTTCAGTGAAGCGAAACCTCAGCAACGCTTATAATAAACACACACACAGTGTGTGTGTGTGTGTGTGTGTGTGTGTGTGTGTGTGTGTGTGTGTGTGTGTGTGTGTGTGTGTGTGTGTGTGTGTGTGTGTGTGTGTGTGTGTGTGTGTGTGTGTGTGTGTGTGTGTGTGTGAGATATGGTGTCAGCCTGGTCCATTGAGCAGAAAGAGGAGGCAGTTTGTAGCGTCTCTGGAGCTCAGCGGGGTGAACTGAAGAGACCGAACAGAGCGCGCTCAGATCGCCCTTTTACTCAGCTGAGAAATCACACACACACACACACACACACACACAGACACACAGACACACACAGACACACACACACACACACACACACACACACACACACACACACACACACAGACACACACAGACACACAGACACACAGACACACAGACACACAGACACACCTTGTAAAGTCAGCTACAGTAAAATGATCCATAATCCATGTTATTTCTGTTACAAACTGTTAACGGAGGGCCGACGTGCGCCCGCGAGCGCCCGCGGTGGAGCGAGACAGAGAGCGGCTGAAGAGAGAGAGCCCCGAGGACAAAGCCGTGATTCAGAGAAATTAAACGCAAATTCATAGTCGGAGCTGGAAAATAAACACAAAAGATGTGTGCTGTAATGTGTAATGTTTGTTTTTTTGTAAAATGCAGGTCTCAGGAGTCGCGGTACTGGTATCAGTACATGCACACAACTCCTGGCTTTATGATGTGTGTGAAAACCACAGAGGAAGACGTGTAGTCCCTCCCAGAGCACCATCACAGACTCAGGTCGTGTGATTCAGGCACGAAGACGTTGGGATGAAAACGCATCCGTCTTCCCTGGAGTCGGTTCAAGAAAATTCACGTCCACATGAATCCATCTGTAAATGACTCAACACGGTACTTCATATGCCAGGCCTGTAGGCGGCGCTGTTACTGCTACAGGAATTAACGGAACGAAGAAGAAGAGCAGCCTTCAGTCACTTCCACTTCCTTTCATAACATGACTGTTAGCTAGTTCTCTTAACACATCCATGGACTAGACTTTAATAACTTGCACCACTGCTCGTTATATAAAGGCTGTTGGATTGCTTTCTATTTTGCAATTCTGTCTGCTATAGGACACGATTGCAGCGCGCTAGCTAGCAGAGCTAACATTAGCGCACTAGCTAGCTAGCTAGCAGCGCTAACGCTAGCTCTGCTAGCTAGCATCGGCAGTCAAACAAACATCAATGATCCGATGTCTTTTTGATAATCTAGCTACACGTTTTTCTTGCGGTAGCCTTTCTACAATAAGCGGTGCTAACAGTTACTATAATCAGTTAAAGGAGTTGATGAGCAGACAGATTAGCGAGCTAGTTGATAAGTTCTCTACTTCCACTTCATAGTGTATATATCTATGCTTCCACTTTATAAACAGCATTGCTCCCTCTGCTATAATAGCCGTCAGCTGGGTTGAAGGCGGAGCTGTGAGGCCGAGGTGTGTGGGGATGACATCATCGATACGCACGTATGCGGTTTCGCCGTCCACACGAAGCCAAACGTGAGCCGTTTGTTTTTATTCACCCTGGGACCAGGTTTCAAAAAAGTGCGTTTACAGGACTCGTGTGGACGATCGGCCCAAACGATGCAAAAAAAAGTGCGTTTGCATCCATCCATTTTTGTCTTCTTTTCTTTAGAAATCCTCGTGCTCTACAGGCCCCGCGGCCTTGGACAGAGAATCACAACACAGGCAGTAACAAAGGCCCTCGACTCAACGAGCGCTCGCTGCTGATGAATACAGCAGGTTGATGAGGAGTCAACCATCACTGATCTGGAGCTCTTCATTATACCACCCACAGTATGTTTCAGTTTGGTCTCTTTGTGTGTGTGTGTGTGTGTGTGTGTGTGTGTGTGTGTGTGTGTGTGTGTGTGTGTGTGTGTGTGTGTGTGTGTGTGTCGTGTCTAACCATGAAATTTGCAAATGATAGCGGTATGGCTGTGAATGATATGTTAGTTAACTCTATAAAACTTCCTTTCTCTGCAGTCAGCTCACCTTTTCACCTTTTCACCCTTTCACTCTTTCTTCTGCTAAATAAATTCCCTCTATCCGATTCCATTGGGTGAAAATGAAAACCAATCGCAGCACCGACATGATCTGGTTTCCAGGATCCTTTTGCTGCCAGCAGAACTCATCATGCCTGCTGTTTTATTAAATCAAGACGTTTTGCTCACAGCTCCGGGAAATATTTCAAGTCAACATTTCGGTGTCAAAGAGCAGAAAACACTTCAGACTCAGACGAAGGAGACGGAGGTGAAGAGGAGGGTTAGTAAAAGTGGGAAAAACCAGAGAAAGCGGGAGTGTGCCAAAGTTCCCACAGTCCTATGTTCCCACAGCCCTATGTTCCCACAGCTCTATGTTCCCACAGCTCTATGTTCCCACAGCTCTATGTTCCTACAGCCCTATGTTCCCACAGCTCTATGTTCCCACAGCTCTATGTTCCCACAGTCCTATGTTCCCACAGCCCTATGTTCCCACAGCCCTATGTCCCCACAGCTCTATGTTCCCACAGCCCTATGTTCCTATAGCTCTATGTTCTCACAGTCCTATGTTCCCACAGCCCTATGTTCCCACAGCCCTATGTCCCCACAGCTCTATGTTCCCACAGCTCTATGTTCCTATAGCTCTATGTTCTCACAGTCCTATGTTCCCACAGCCCTATGTTCCCACAGCTCTATGTTCCTATAGCTCTATGTTCTCACAGTCCTATGTTCCCACAGCCCTATGTTCCCACAGCCCTATGTCCCCACAGCTCTATGTTCCCAC
Source organism: Gymnocephalus cernua (assembly GCA_023631565.1). Classification (NCBI taxonomy): domain Eukaryota; kingdom Metazoa; phylum Chordata; class Actinopteri; order Perciformes; family Percidae; genus Gymnocephalus; species Gymnocephalus cernua. The sequence goes on along the minus strand of CM042443.1, from coordinate 1,447,029 downwards.
AGCCCTATGTTCCCACAGCTCTATGTTCCCACAGCTCTATGTTCCCACAGCTCTATGTTCCCACAGCTCTATGTTCCCACAGCTCTATGTTCCCACAGTCCTATGTTCCCACAGCTCTATGTTCCCACAGCTCTATGTTCCCACAGCTCTATGTTCCCACAGCCCTATGTTCCCACAGCTCTATGTTCCCACAGCTCTATGTTCCCACAGCTCTATGTTCCCACAGCTCTATGTTCCCACAGCTCTATGTTCCCACAGCCCTATGTTCCCACAGCCCTATGTTCCCACAGTCCTATGTTCCCACAGCCCAATGTTCCCACAGCTCTATGTTCCCACAGCTCTATGTTCCCACAGCTCTATGTTCCCACATCCCTATGTTCCCACAGCTCTATGTTCCCACAGTCCTATGTTCCCACAGCCCAATGTTCCCACAGCTCTATGTTCCCACAGCTCTATGTTCCCACAGCTCTATGTTCCCACAGCCCAATGTTCCCACAGCCCTATGTTCTCACAGTCCTATGTTCCCACAGCTCTATGTTCCCACAGCTCTATGTTCCCACAGCCCAATGTTCCCACAGCTCTATGTTCCCACAGCTCTATGTTCCCACAGCTCTATGTTCCCACAGCTCTATGTTCTCACAGTCCTATGTTCCCACAGCCCTATGTTCCCACAGCTCTATGTTCCCACAGCTCTATGTTCCCACAGCCCTATGTTCCCACAGCCCTATGTTCCCACAGCCCTATGTTCCCACAGCTCTATGTTCTCACAGCTCTATGTTCCCACAGCTCTATGTTCTCACAGCTCTATGTTCCCACAGCTCTATGTTCTCACAGCTCTATGTTCTCACAGCTCTATGTTCCCACAGCCCTATGTTCCCACAGCTCTATGTTCCCACAGCTCTATGTTCCCACAGCTCTATGTTCCCACAGCTCTATGTTCCCACAGCTCTATGTTCCCACAGCCCTATGTTCCTACAGCCCAATGTTCCCACAGCTCTATGTTCCCACAGCTCTATGTTCCCACAGCTCTATGTTCTCACAGCTCTATGTTCTCACAGTCCTGACCCCGAGAAACCAATGTAAAGACTTACTTCTTCCGGGAGTCGTATCTGCTCGGGGTTCCCAGACTCTGAGAGGGAGACACAGAGGAGACAACACATTAATGTTATTAATTAATTATTAATACTAACTATTAATGTTACAGCACAAATATACTTCTGGAACTTCACAGGAACACACTCAGAAAAACATCCGTCCTGGCAGAAAATCACCAGTTTCTTTTCCCTTAAGTTTACGCACATTTCTGTTTATGTACAACTGGAAAAACTCTGTAGATTTGCAGCAGAGGTTCTCAAACGTTCCACTCAGAGGTCTGCAGCTTGTTGTTATCCCAGGTCAGCGGTCCGGGACAACATCACTGGTCCTGTCTCAGGGTCTCGCTAGTTTAAGACCGACCCAGCTGTCAGTGTAACAGCCAGCGCCCACGTCGTTTAAATAGAAAATGCGCCTTTACCTGGGGGATAAACTGGGGGTTTTGTTGTTGAAAAATAAACCATTAAATGGAACTTTCTGGAGAGTTTTGTACAAAGAAGTGGAGACATCGAGTCTTACACAATATGTGCAAAACTGCGAGGTTAAGAGCCGATACTTTGCCTTGTTGTAGTATCACCAGGTATTATTAGCATCTACAGTACTGTTAATCAGAGATTACCTGGTTATGATAGGAGAAGGGACCCGTACAGTGGGCCAATCAGGATGAGACACATGAAGAGACAGAGCAGCAACAGCTGAGAAGATCTGGACCAGGTCCACCTCACACACACACACACACACACACACACACACACACAGAGAGACTCACACACACACACACACACACACACACACACACACACACACACACACACACACACACACACACACACACACACACACACAGAGAGACTCACACACACACACACACACAGAGACTCACACACACACACACATGGAGACATACATACACACACACACAGACTCACACACACACGCAGAGACACACACACACACACACACACACACACAGAGACTCACACACACGCAGAGACACACACACACACACACAGAGACTCACACACA
>CM042443.1:1437411-1442411 GCA_023631565.1 Gymnocephalus cernua | reverse complement strand
CCCCTGCTCTGGTGTTTTCCCTCTCATTCCCCCTGCTCTGGCGTTTCCCCCTCTCATTCCCCCTGCTCTGGCGTTTCCCCCTCTCATTCCCCCTGCTCTGGCGTTTCCCCCTCTCATTCCCCCTGCTCTGATGTTCCCCCCTCTCATTCCCCCTGCTCTGGCGTTTCCCCCTCTCATTCCCCCTGCTCTGGTGTTTCCCCCTCTCATTCCCCCTGCTCTGGTGTTTCCCCCTCTCATTCCCCCTGCTCTGGTGTTTTCCCTCTCGTTCCCCCTGCTCTGGTGTTTCCCCCTCTCATTCCCCCTGCTCTGGTGTTTCCCCCTCTCGTTCCCCCTGCTCTGGTGTTCCCCCTCTCATTCCCCCTGCTCTGGTGTTTCCCCCTCTCATTCCCCCTGCTCTGGTGTTCCCCCCTCTCATTCCCCCTGCTCTGGTGTTCCCCCCTCTCATTCCCCCTGCTCTGCTTTTTCTGAAAATCTGGTTGTTTCAAATCTGCAAAAAATTGTCACGTAATTGCAATTTGAAGAACAGTTTCCTGTCTTTTTGGTTTGGCGCACAACTATCCAACTATCCAACTATCCAACTATCCACTGTGAACCTTAACGCAGACGCTGGAGCTGGACACGTGACCCGTGCGTACGGTGCTGAAGCCGAGTCTCCGGAGGATTCAGCAGCTTTAGAAAGTGACACCGTGGGGCATAAATAATGCAACGTGCTCGGCTGCTGTCCACCACCTGCTGATCCCTCTGATCCCCCTAAAGACTAAACTTTACTTTCTGTAAATGGATGTTTTCTTTTCTGACGCTTTTTGACACAGACTCTTTTTTGACCATTTTTTTGACACCTTTCTGACTCTTTTGTGACTATATTTTGACCATTTGTTGACAATTTTGTTGACTCTGTTTTGACTCTTTTCTGACCATTTTTTAAAACTCTTTTCGGATGCTTTTTGACTCTTTGTTTTCTGGCGTTTTAAAACTCAAACTCTCCATCCTGCAGACAAAACTTTCCACACAAACAGACGACAGCTCCGTCTGTGTTTTACGACGGCGGCAGCGCCGGGCCGAAGACGGCGGGATGTTTGTGTCTCTGAGCTGTCAGCTGGCTGCCTGCGTTGCCTGGAGACGCGTTATTTACTGAGACCACGGAGCAGAAACACACCGGCTGCACCTCAGCGCTCACACAGATTCATGTGTTCATCTCTAACCCCTAAAAACAGATTCATGTGTTCATCTCTAACCCCTACACACAGATTCATGTGTTCATCTCTAACCCTTACTGACAGGTTCATGTGTTCATCTGTAATCTATCTGCTGCACACGCAGACTTCACTTCATTACAAACAGAATCATAATTATATCATAATTTATTCATAGCTTTTTTAGGCTCTTCTGGTGCTTTTTGACACATTTTATGTGTTTTAATGCTTTATTTGAATTTGTTTTTACACTTTTTGGTGATTTATTTAATGTGTTTTGACTTAATTACTTTAAAAGCTTAATTGATGCTTTAATTGGCATGTTGCTGATGTTTTTTAGCGGTCCTTTGACACTTTCTTTCCATCTGAGTCTCAGAGAAAATGAGTTTGTACAATTTACAACAATACAACTTTGACGTTTTTCTGACGTGTTATTTGAAACTTTAGACACTATTCTCAACACTGTTTTTTATGCTTTTTCTGGTGCATTATCTGATGGTTTTTTCTCAGTAGACGGACTAGACTGTGACAGCCGAGTCTCGGAGAATAAAAGCAGTTATAGAGACAGAGAGAGCGAGGAGTAAATCAGCGAGGCTCTGCAGGCGGCGGCGGGACAACCACAGCCATCAGTCAACACCGAAATCGCTTCTTTTATCACCACACAGGAGGAATTTACTCCAGCACGGATGAAGAACTGCTGCATTATTTTCCAAAACACACTTGATCCGTTCAGAGGGAACCAATAAAAGTCCCATCAGGTTCAAAGAGAGTGAAAGTCTGCAGGCACAGAGGGGAAACGGAGACGCAACGTCTCCATAGAGACTTCAGAGTAGCTGTTAGTGGGAGATTCATGTAGTGCAGTGAAGAGTACAATATGTACTGGATTACAAGTAGGAAGGAGCAACGTGGAAATACTCACGTAAAGTACAAGTACGTCAGTTATACTTGAGAAGGAAGGAAGAGGATTTGCCCCTTTCTGGTCTACAGAACAAAGTGATCAATGCTACAACAGACTCTATATGATAAAATAGAAGTATTTTAAACAACGTAAAGATCTGTAGCGTCAACAGTCTGTAATGCGATACGATAAACGACTCGTTACCCTCTGAGGTGTAAAGGCCTTTTTCACACATCTTCTTAAATTTACCTTTTTGAGGTATTTGTATATAACTTCTCAATATCAAAATGTTCAGAACAAATTCAGCTTTCTGTAACGTGTGTGTCTGTGTGTGTGTGTGTGTGTGTGTGTGTGTGTGTGTCTCTGTGTGTGTGTCTGTGTGTGTGAGTGTGTGTGTGTGTGTGTGTGTGTCTCTGTGTGTGCGTGTGTGTGTGTGTGTGTCTCTGTGTGTGCGTGTGTGTGTGTGCGTGTGTGTGTGTGTGTGTGTGTGTGTGTGTGTGTGTCTGTGTGTGTGTGTGTGTCTCTGTGCGTCTCTGTGTGTGCGTGTGTGTGTGCGTGTGAGTGTGCGTGTGCGTGTGCGTGTGTGTGTGTGTGTGTGTGTGTGTGTGTGTGTGTGTGTGTGTCTGTGTGTGTGTGTGTGTGTGTGTGTGTGTCTGTGGGGACTTTCTGGGATTTGGGGTGTTATTTTGTGTCTCTGGTGCTTCCACACATACAGACTTGTTAACAACCATCCATGTTGTTCTGAGTGAGATACGGTTTCTGAATGATTCCTGCCTTCAGTCTCTGGGTGAGCTGGTCAACATCTGCAGGACTTTCTACGTGATGAGGTGGCTAACTGTAGCATGCTAGCTCGTTGTCAATGGCAAAACACTGCTACAACACACACTAGTTCACCATAATCTCCAGAAGAACTACTTCCTGTCCCTGTTCTGCAGGTATCCACGCTAAGGTGGAAGTGTTCCCTGTTTAGAAGAAGTCTCTCTGCTGATCCTGCCTTGAAGTTAGAGAAACAAACAGCTAGCTGATGTGATCTTACCGAGCTACTGAGCATGTGGGACTCACTACAAAGATGGTATAGAGGCGAGATGTCTCACTCTGTAGCTAAAACAGAGAGCTCAACACACAGGGTGAAAAGAGGAGCTGCAGCAATGTGCAGTACAACAAATATATGGAGTTTTCTGAAAATTAAACCATGTAAACATATCCTGATATAACCTCAAAATACAATTATGACCCTGAAAATGAGAATAATATGAGATCTTTAATAACCGGTTCAGCATCAGAATCCTTCAAACTCCAACTCTAATACTGCACCAGTTGATGCTGCGATGACAATATAATATCATATTATATATGTGCAGCCCTAGGAAATATTGAAACATAATTAGGTTTCGAGGGCTGTCAAACGATTAAAAAATGTTAATCACGATTAATCGCTGAAGGTCTATAGTTAATCGCGATTAATCGCATGTTTTATCAGAATTAAAATTGTATTATTTTGCATTTCAGAACTGTTTTAAGTACATCATAACAATGGAAAGCAGTTATTACCAGCGTATCTTGATTGGTAATCAAATGAATGCAAAGAAAGTTACTTTATGAACTTGACTATTATTATGTATTTACTTGTAAACAAATGTGTGAATCTGTCATTATTGCACAATTCCTCCAAGTACCTAACTAAAACACCACAGCACCTGACTGAGATGTAACACTAACACTCTGCTCATACAGTACAAACACCAGACGCCACAGCAGGACATTTAACCTTTACATTTACTGCAGCAGCTCCAGTTTAGCTGCTGTCTCCGTGGAGTACAGGCTGTGTACGCAATGTGAAACTACTGTCGCCCTCGACGGCAGCGTATAAGACTATATAATAATTAGGGCTGTCAGTTTAACGCGTTATTAACGGCGTTAACGCAAACCCATTTTAATGCCGATAATTTTTTTAACGCATAGAGAGAGCAACGGGATCTGTTAGTCCACTTCTTTAACTGTCTATGGCCACGCCATGTCCCGCCCTACGAAGCAGCTGATTGGTTTGGTTTAGGCATTTCACCGCGAGTGGTGAGGATAGTGGATTGGTCAGGGGATAGGACCTGAACAAATGGAGTTACGTTACCTTCGACGCCTGGCCAATAGTAGTGATTGAAGGGCGGGTCTTGTAATTTCGCAGACCGCAAACAAAACAGACACAAGCCTCGGCCGGTTTTAGCTTGCTAGCCGCGTAGCTTGTAGGCTCGTGACGGCGATTATCTTCAGAGCGAGCGAGTAGTGACTCTACAGTCAGTGAGAGAAACAAATGAGGCAGTACTACCTGTAGTACTATCTGCAGGACTATCTGCAGTACTACTTGCAATGGAACATCGAGGTAACAGCGTTACATTATGTGACAGATTATTATCTCCAAGTGTGAATGTTAGTGTGAAATTGAACATAACGTATATGACAATGTTGTTTTCAATAATAAACAGTCAAATGTGCGATTAATTGCGATTAATAGCGAGTTAACTATGACATTAATGCGATTAAATATTTTAATCGCTTGACAGCACTAGTATCTTTTGGTATGCATTTCAGAAAAAAATGGTTAGGATTCAGGTGAAATTGCAAATAGTGATTAATCATGATTAATCCACTGAAAATTCTGATTAATTTGATTAAAAATTTTAATAATTTGACAGCCCTAATAATAATGTATAATATACTACATATGTTTATTCAAAATGCTAGAAAATTGAATAAAAATACAAAAAAACAAAAACACACCCAGCATTCAATAACAAAAAGTAGTGGTCTGATTCCATTTTAAGGGCGAAGAACATTTGGAACCATCCGGGTTGTTTTTTAGACAATTTGGTTGAAAGAAACCTTAAATTTGTGATGTAGGAGCTAACCGGCGTGTT
>CM042443.1:1404911-1434911 GCA_023631565.1 Gymnocephalus cernua | reverse complement strand
CCACTGTAATCTGTAATCTGTTCAACAGGAAGCTGGTTATCGTTCTCCAGAAGGGTGGAGCTAAAGGACAGGAAGTGGAGCTAAAGGACAGGAAGTGGAGCGTAAACAGAGGCAGAGTTTCCTGACATCACGGCACGTCCACAACTTCACACGTCTGTTTGATCTTCACATCCACAAACCGCCGGACGTCTGAGCTACTGAAACCCAGCGCTGGAATGTAACTAAGTACATCTACTCCAGTACTGTACTTCAGTACCAAATGTTGAGGTACTTGTACTGTACTTGAGTCTTTTCTTTTCATGCCACTTTCTACTTCTACTCCGCTACATCTCAGAGAGAAATATTGTACTTTTTACTCCCCTACATTCATCTGTTACAGCTTTAGTTACTAGTTACTTTAGTTACTCCACTACATTCATCTGTTACATCTGCGTGCGTCTGCGTGCGTGTGTGTGTCTGCGTGTGTGTGTCTGTGTGTGTGTGTCTGTGTGTGTGTGTCTGCGTGTGTGTGTCTGTGTGCGTGTGTCTGCGTGTGTGTGTCTGTGTGCGTGTGTGTCTGCGTGCGTGTGTGTCTGCGTGTGTGTGTCTGCGTGCGTGTGTGTCTGCGTGTGTGTGTCTGTGTGTGTGTGTGTGTGTCTGCGTGTGTGTGTCTGTGTGTGTGTGTCTGCGTGTGTGTGTCTGTGTGCGTGTGTGTCTGCGTGTGTGTGTGTCTGTGTGCGTGTGTGTCTGCGTGCGTGTGTGTCTGCGTGTGTGTGTCTGCGTGTGTGTGTCTGCGTGCGTGTGTGTCTGCGTGTGTGTGTCTGCGTGTGTGTGTCTGTGTGCGTGTGTGTCTACGTGCGTGTGTGTCTACGTGCGTGTGCGTATCTGCGTCTGCGTGTCTGCGTGCGTCTGCGTGCGTCTGCGTGCGTGTGTGTCTGCGTGTGTGTGTCTGCGTGCGTCTGCCCGCCTGTTGCAGCTCTAGCTGCAGCCTTACTTGTGATTGTCCGTCAGCTGTTGAAGTCCCGTGTAAACGTGCAGACACGTGTCTGTTCCTACCTGCAGAGTTCCAGCGGAGTCCTCCGGGACTGGCAGCGAGCCGCCGCCGTTTCCTGACGCTGACGCCGCTGCGGGGGGCGGAGTCTCCCGCCGCCACCGGGGTGGAGGAGAGGACGGGCAGCAGAGACGCGCTCAGAAACGGCATCTCCTTCCCCAGCGCGGAGGGGAGGAAGGAGGAGTCTCTCTCGGGGGACCTGCAGGGAATAAAGAGCAGAAAACTCAGCGCCTCATTGGCCAATAGTCTGTGGATTACTTTCTGGATAAATGGATTACTTCAGGAGTGGCAAATTCAATTTTCGTTTAAAAGGAACACGCCGACTTATCGGGACTGTCTTATTCCCCGTATCCCCAGAGTTAGACAAGTCCAGACATACCCTTCTCATCTCTGACGCACCCACATCTAGCCTAGCTTAGACCAGATCCTGGAGGTAACCGGCTCCATCTAGCCTAGCTTAGACCAGATCCTGGAGGTAACCGGCTCCATCTAGCCTAGCTTAGACCAGATCCTGGAGGTAACCGGCTCCATCTAGCCTAGCTTAGACCAGATCCTGGAGGTAACCGGCTCCATCTAGCCTAGCTTAGCACAGATCCTGGAGGTAACCGGCTCCATCTAGCCTAGCTTAGACCAGATCCTGGAGGTAACCGGCTCCATCTAGCCTAGCTTAGACCAGATCCTGGAGGTAACCGGCTCCATCTAGCCTAGCTTGTGTGCACACGGCCTCAGCGGAGCACGTGGAACAGCTGTTGCCAAGATACGCACCACTTTTGACTGCTACCTTCAGGAAGTCGGTCCTCTATAACTTGCGCATTTTCTTAACTATCAAAATTCTTTTGATAACTCTTCGTCATGTCCACATGCAAATTTTCGTGCAGATCGGACTTTTATTCGCATATAAAAATGAGAATCACATCAAGGGCCAGACATGTTTAGCTTATTAACACGCTTGATTTTCATTGAAAAAGTCAAATATTTGGACTATTACTGCACGTCTCACACAGTCTTCTCACTCACAGTTTGTCTTTAAGAACGTCAGCAGGAAAGTTCCTCAGTCATAACAGAATTTAGCAATTTACAGGTTTTTACATCAACCTGTTTCACAGCCTGAATATGAAAATACTCTCTGGTTCAAAGTCCGAAAATCTTCTAATTTCTCATGTAATTGCAGTTTGAAAAACAGTTTCCTGTCTTTTTGGTTTAGTGCACATCTAGGCCAAAACTTGTTGTGAACCTAAATTGATACGCGGACCGATAGGGGCCGGATTTGGCCCGCGGGCCTCGAGTTTGACACGTGTAGATGATTTGTTTGATGTCTAAAAATGTCCGAAAATGCTGAAAAATGTTGATCAGTGTTTCCAAAAAGCCCAAGATAAACGTCCTCACGTCTCGTTGTGTCCACAACTCAAAGATCTTCAGCTTCCTGTCCCAGAGGAGAGAAGACACTAGAACAATATTCATATTCAACACAAGTTCACCTGCTTACATCCAGACCGAGACGCCAGGAAGGGAAGCAAGTGAAGGAAACGTGGAAGCTATTTAGGAGCCTGGGACAGACCATAATAATCAAAACTGGGCTCTTTATGACATCTGACTTTTTGTTCCCTATTTTCTGACTTTTTGTTCCCTTTTTTCTGACTTTTTGTTCCCTTTTTTCTGACTTTTTGTTTCTTTTTTCTGACTTTTTGTTCCCTATTTTCTGACTTTTTGTTCCCTTTTATCTGACTTTTTGTTCCCTATTTTCTGACTTTTTGTTCCCTATTTTCTGACTTTTTGTTCCCTTTTATCTGAGTTTTTGTTCCCTATTTTCTGACTTTTTGTTCCCTATTTTCTGACTTTTTGTTCCCTATTTTCTGACTTTTTGTTCCCTTTTATCTGAGTTTTTTTCCCTATTTTCTGACTTTTTGTTCCCTTTTTTCTGACTTTTTGTTCCCTTTTTTCTGACTTTTTGTTTCTTTTTTCTGACTTTTTGTTCCCTATTTTCTGACTTTTTGTTCCCTTTTATCTGACTTTTTGTTCCCTATTTTCTGACTTTTTGTTCCCTATTTTCTGACTTTTTGTTCCCTTTTATCTGACTTTTTGTTCCCTATTTTCTGACTTTTTGTTCCCTTTTATCTGACTTTTTGTTCCCTTTTATCTGACTTTTTGTTCCCTTTTATCTGACTTTTTGTTCCCTATTTTCTGACTTTTTGTTCCCTTTTATCTGACTTTTTGTTCCCTATTTTCTGACTTTTTGTTCCCTTTTATCTGACTTTTTGTTCCCTTTTTTCTGACTTTTTGTTCCCTTTTTTCTGACTTTTTGTTTCTTTTTTCTGACTTTTTGTTCCCTATTTTCTGACTTTTTGTTCCCTTTTATCTGACTTTTTGTTCCCTATTTTCTGACTTTTTGTTCCCTATTTTCTGACTTTTTGTTCCCTATTTTCTGACTTTTTGTTCCCTATTTTCTGACTTTTTGTTCCCTATTTTCTGACTTTTTGTTCCCTATTTTCTGACTTTTTGTTCCCTATTTTCTGACTTTTTGTTCCCTATTTTCTGACTTTTTGTCGCCTTTTTTTAGTATTTCTTTTCATAGTTTCTGGCGCTTTTTCTGACATTTGTCACATTTAGATATTTTTGTCACTTAATTCCACCCATGCAGACGTGTCCCGGGACATCAACCCTAAACACTGTTACCGTACATGAAGCCCCGTCTTAATATCCGGATACCTGTCCTCTGAGACGACGTAGCTGCGACTCTTCCATGACCCTCCGACCCGGCGGAGGCGTCCCGTCTTCTTCCTGCGCAGGACAAAGTCCAGCAGCTGAGCCCAGCTCAACATCTGGGACTCGCACGCTTCAGCGCATCGCGACGGCGTCAGGAGACAACACGACACACGGCGGGACGCTGACCAGTGTTCAGTGTTTGTGTTGTCAAGGTCAGGAAACATAATCACACACACACACACACACACACCAGAGGAGACGAGGACCACAGGCTCCTCAGGTGATCCACAGGGGTGTTAGCTTACCGGGGGGGGGGGGGGGGTGTGTGTGTGTGTGTGTGTGTGTGTGTATGTGTGTGTATGTACTGTATGTGTGTACAGTGTGTGTGTGCGTGTGTGTGTGTGTACAGTGTGTGTGTACAGTGTGTGTGTGTGTGTTTACAGTGTGTGTGTGTGTGTGTGTGTGTGTGTGTGTGTGTGTACAGTGTGTGTGTGTGTGTGTGTACTGTGTGTACAGTGTGTGTGTGTGTGTGTGTGTGTGTGTGTACTGTGTGTAATCTATGTGTGTGTGTGTGTGTGTGTGTGTGTACAGTGTGTGTGTACAGTGTGTGTGTGTGTGTGTGTACAGTGTGTGTGTGTGTGTGTGTGTACAGTGTGTGTGTACAGTGTGTGTGTGTGTGTGTACAGTGTGTGTGTGTGTGTGTGTGTGTACAGTGTGTGTGTGTGTGTACAGTGTGTGTGTGTGTGTGTACAGTGTGTGTGTGTGTGTGTGTACAGTGTGTGTGTGTGTACAGTGTGTGTACAGTGTGTGTGTGTGTGTGTGTGTGTGTACAGTGTGTGTGTTTGTGTGTGTGTGTGTGTGTGTGTACAGTGTGTGTGTGTGTGTGTACAGTGTGTGTGTGTGTGTGTGTGTGTGTGTGTGTGTGTGTGTGTGTGTACAGTGTGTGTGTGTGTGTGTGTACAGTGTGTGTACAGTGTGTGTACAGTGTGTGTGTGTGTGTGTGTGTGTACAGTGTGTGTGTGTGTGTGTGTGTGTGTGTACAGTGTGTGTGTGTGTGTGTGTGTCCCATATCACAGAGGCTGATCAGTCCTTTGTGTCACATGAGAGGAAACCTTTCACTAACCCGGCGAGGAGGAGACGTAGCGTTACATTTACTCTCAGAACAACAACAACCTTTGACCTTAAACAAGCTGCGACGTCACGTTTATTATAACTTGATCAGACGTGTCCGAGTGGTTTGAGGCGGCGTGAGAGTCCCGTACAGGAAACAGGAAACATCACTGCCTCCATCTCTGCCACGAGGAAGTTTTAAAACACCAAACACACAACGTGACATCATGACTTCGCGTAAACATACACGCCACTTTATTGGCGTGTCATCTGTACGCATTTTGAACTATTCGCGTGTATGTCGCGTGGGTTGGGATTAGGAAAACAACAAACGTGGAAAGGAAACATCACACGCCGGACGCGATCCCCGGTCTCTGGGGTGAACGTCCTGTGTTCTTTTCGCCCCTTTCATACTACTCGCTACGGCGGAAATTCACACGCAAATCGCAAAGTAATGTAAGTCAATGGAGGCCAAACGGCGTTGATAAACACGCTAAAAAGCGAGTATGCGTGTTGATAACACGCCAGTAATGGCGTACGGATTGGCGTGTCATACATACGCCACTTCATGACATCTATAAACAATCTGACAGACAGTAACTGTGAAATACAGTGTGTGTGTGTGTGTGCTGGAACCTAAGCAGAATATATGGTGGAGAAAACCCTGCATACGTTGGGTCATGATGACCACACTTCCTTGTATTAGCAGAACACACACACACACACACACACACACACACACACACACACACACACACACACACACACACACACACACACACACACACACACACACACACACACACACACACACACACACACACACACACCTAAACAACCAGCGTCTCCCCCTCAGGCTTATCTCTGCTGTCGCCATGGTGCCAGACAAATACTTTAAGAGCTACGACAACCGGGGGAAACGATGTTTATGCCAGCTGCAGGAGGATTATTGCCACAGTTAGTTACACTTAGCCTGGTCCTACCAGACTCTGGTCCAGACTAGCCTGGTCCTACCAGCCTCTGGTCCAGACTGCCTGGTCCTACCAGCCTCTGGTCCAGAGTAGCCTGGTCCTACCAGACTCTGGTCCAGAGTAGCCTGGTCCTACCAGACTCTGGTCCAGACTGCCTGGTCCTACCAGACTCTGGTCCAGACTGCCTGGTCCTACCAGACTCTGGTCCAGAGTAGCCTGGTCCTACCATACTCTGGACCAGACTAGCCTGGTCCTACCAGACTCTGGTTCAGAGTAGCCTGGTCCTACCAGACTCTGGACCAGACTGCCTGGTCCTACCAGACTCTGGACCAGAGTAGCCTGGTCCTACCAGACTCTGGACCAGACTAGCCTGGTCCTACCAGCCTGGTCCTACCAGCCTCTGGTCCAGAGTCTGGTAGGACCAGGCTACTCTGGACCAAACTAGCCTGGTCCTACCAGCCTCTGGTCCAGACTAGCCTGGTCCTACCAGCCTCTGGTCCAGAGTCTGGTAAGACCAGGCTACTCTGGACCAGACTAGCCTGGTCCTACCAGCCTCTGGTCCAGACTAGCCTGGTCCTACCAGACTCTGGTCCAGACTTTGAGCTTCGAGCGCAGACTTACCGGAGCGGTGTGTCGGTGTGTCCCGGGTCGCTGCAGGTGGAGCGCCGGGAGTCTGACGCCGGGGACGAGGAGGAGGAAGAAGAGGAAGAGGAGGAGTGGTTGGATGCATGTGAGGAAGAGGAGGAGGAGGTGCGGGTGGAGTCCAGGGCCCGGGACAGCAGCAGCGAGGACGGCATGCACAGCCATGTCTCCAGGTTCGAGAACTTGGAGTAGCTCAGCATCTCCAGAACGCTGCGGGAGGAAACACAGCAGCTGAATAAGTTCTACTGACAGGGAGGGGGTGTAAGAACACAGCCTCGGGTAACTAATCAGCAGACACACAGGCAAATAAAGTCTGAGGAAGACAATTTTAGATGAGGAAGTAAAAAACAACCTGACGTCTGAGACTATAGCGATGACTGTTCAGAGTGAGGTCCGAGACTATAGAGGTGACTGTTCAGAGTGAGGTCTGAGACTATAGAGGTGACTGTTCAGAGTGAGGTCTGAGACTATAGCGGTGACTGTTCAGAGTGAGGTCTGAGACTATAGCGGTGACTGTTCAGAGTGAGGTCTGAGACTATAGCGGTGACTGTTCAGAGTGAGGTCTGAGACTATAGCGGTGACTGTTCAGAGTGAGGTCTGAGACTATAGCGGTGACTGTTCAGAGTGAGGTCCGAGACTATAGCGGTGACTGTTCAGAGTGAGGTCCGAGACTATAGCGGTGACTGTTCAGAGTGAGGTCTGAGACTATAGCAGCGACTGTTCCGAGTGAGGTCTGAGACTATAGCTGTGACTATTCAGAGTGAGGTCTGAGACTATAGCGGCGACTGTTCAGAGTGAGGTCTGAGACTATAGCTGTGACTATTCAGAGTGAGGTCTGAGACTATAGCGGTGACTGTTCAGTGTGAGGTCTGAGACTATAGCGGTGACTGTTCAGAGTGAGGTCCGAGACTATAGCGGTGACTGTTCAGAGTGAGGTCCGAGACTATAGCGGTGACTATTCAGAGTGAGGTCTGAGACTATAGTGGTGACTGTTCAGAGTGAGGTCTGAGACTATAGCGGTGACTGTTCAGAGTGAGGTCCGAGACTATAGCGGTGACTGTTCAGAGTGAGGTCTGAGACTATAGCGGTGACTGTTCAGAGTGAGGTCCGAGACTATAGCAGTGACTGTTCAGAGTGAGGTCCGAGACTATAGGTCCGAGACTATAGCGGTGACTGTTCAGAGTGAGGTCTGAGACTACTGTTCAGAGTGAGGTCTGAGACTCTGAGACTATAGCGGTGACTGTTCAGAGTGAGGTCTGAGACTATAGCGGTGACTGTTCAGAGTGAGGTCTGAGACTCTGAGACTATAGCGGTGACTGTTCAGAGTGAGGTCTGAGACTATAGCGGTGACTGTTCAGAGTGAGCTACCTCTCCTCTCCCACTCCTGGGACGTCATCTTTCTCGTCTTCGTTTGGGAAGACGCAGGAAGTCCTGGAGTCTCGCGATGACAGCAAAACACAGGAGTTATCAGAGTCCACGGACATCTTCAGCCATATCTGTCGATCAGAGATAGAGTTAGTTAATTAGAGAGACAGACAGGCAGACAGACAGCTGAGATGATTAGACCATTAAACACAACTGTTTGGATGGTTTCCAGTTTGTAAAACAGGAGGATTTTTATTTACTTTTAATACTTTAACTACATTTTCCTGATAATACTTACACACTTATAAATAAAGTACTTCAACAGAGTATTTTTACAGTGTGGCATTAGTACTTTTACTGAATACTTCTTCAACCCACTGCTACCCTAAACGTTAACGGGTAACTAAGCAGAAACGACGTCATTCCTTCAGAATGGCGGTTAAACTGCGTTTCTACGAGCCGACATTTGAAGCATGCATCTGAACCGTAAAGGCAGTAAACTAGCAGCACTAGGCCTGCTCAGTGGACTAATCAGCCTCAGAGGGAGCAGACAGTGCAGCAGGCGGGGGAGAGGGGGTGCTAATGTGACCACACGTGGCTAATGTTTGGGCTAAGTGAAGGAACAGCCGGTGCGGCGACGCGCCACGCAAAACACACTTTAACTCCATTAAAGTCCGTGTCAGCAAACAGACTTACATCTGTATCTCTGTCCTTGGAAACATCGTCCAGCTGTGTTTCAGGAGTTAAGGAATGAGTCAACACAATCACATGCGAACAGCCACAGATTAGCTGAAGTTTTACCGTCTTCGAGTCGTCCTTTTCCTGCAGAAATAACGTCGCTTCTCCTTGTTTTCCCAGTGCAGAAACATCTGCTCAGACGGGGCTCCCGCCTGGTAACGTGTCTTTGTCCTGCCCCGTGTAAAACATCCCAAAATACTGCAGCGAGCCAGGCCCTAGCAGGGCTGCAGGAGCGGGCTCGGATTTCACTGCGTGCGGTTTTACAGTCACCAGTCCCACATCTGGCCGCGGCCGAGCCTCAACACTGTTCTGACTCACACTCAGCACCATGCAATTAACTGGGGACAGTCAGAGGGAGGCAGGGGCGGATCTACAGGGGGAGGGGGGGGGGGGGGCAGCTGACCAGGGGTGTAGACTAATGTATTAGTGGGTATACTGTACTGTATATATATTATTAGAGCGTGACACGGGAATCAATTGTCGCTCCCATCCCATCCTGAACCCACGGAAATACTCCCGTCATATCCCGATCACGTGACTGCAAAATCCCGAGAGAAAGACTCCAGAATCTCGTCCCCCAGATTTAGGCTACACTACACATGCACACATGCACTACCTACAGGCTTTACCCCCCCCCCCCCCCAGCTGCCCCACTGGTGGGAGGGTCCCAAACAAGACGACTGCAGTCTGTTTGTGTCAGGGAAAATACTCTGAAGGGAAAGGGAGAGTTTAGTTTTAAAAGGAGGGAAAGGGAGGAAGAGAAAACAGGAAGAAAATAAGGAAGGATGATAAGTGTACAAAGGAATGATGGAGGGAGGGGAAGGAATGAAGGAAGGAGAAGGGAATAGGAGACAGGAAGGAATGAAGGATGGAGGGGAAGGAATGAAGGAAGGAGGAGAAGGGAATAGGAGACAGGAAGGAATGAAGGAAGGAGGGGAAGGAATGATGGAGGGAGGGGAAGGGAATAGGAGACAGGAAGGAATGAAGGATGGAGGGGAAGGAATGAAGGAAGGAGGAGAAGGGAATAGGAGACAGGAAGGAATGAAGGATGGAGGGGAAGGGAATAGGAGACAGGAAGGAATGAAGGATGGAGGGGAAGGAATGAAGGAAGGAGGAGAAGGGAATAGGAGACAGGAAGGAATGAAGGAAGGAGGGGAAGGAATGATGGAGGGAGGGGAAGGGAATAGGAGACAGGAAGGAATGAAGGATGGAGGGGAAGGAATGAAGGAAGGAGGAGAAGGGAATAGGAGACAGGAAGGAATGAAGGATGGAGGGGAAGGGAATAGGAGACAGGAAGGAATGAAGGATGGAGGGGAAGCAAATAGGAGACAGGAAGGAATGAAGGATGGAGGGGAAGGAACGAAGGAAGGAGGAGAAAGGAAAAGGAGACAGGAAGGAATGAAGGAAGGAGAAGGGAATAGGAGACAGGAAGGAAAGGGAGGAAAGAAAGAAATAAGCCTTTGAAGTGGAGGAAAAGCCTTTCATCTATAAATACATTTGTAGTTTGAAGTTCTTTCTCTCTCTCCCTCTCTCTTTCCTCTTCTCTCCTCTCCTGTCCTCTCCTCTCCTGTCCTCTCCTCTCCTCCCTCTCCCTCTCCCTCTCCCTCTCCCTCTCCCTCTCCCTCTCCCTCTCCCTCCCTCCCTGATGTTCCTGTGAGATAAGAGCAGACAGGAAGCAGCAGTTTATGTCTCTTGAAGCTGCTGCTGTAATGATCTCTCACGGCACCAACGACAATTTATAACGTCAACTTCACAACCGGAGATATGACCACAAGTCATCTGATACACAACAAAATCATTTACTCAACCTCACACTCAGGGTACCTGCACTTTACTTAGTGTTAATAGTATTTATATACATACATACATACATGTGTGTGTGTGTGTGTGTGTGTGTGTGTGTGTGTGTGTGTGTGTGTGTGTGTGTGTGTGTCTCTGTGTGCGTGTGTGTGTGTGTGTGTGTCTCTGTGTGTGTGTGTGTGTGTGTGTGTGTGTGTGTGTGTGTGTGTGTGTGTGTGTGTGTGTGTGTGTGTGTGTGTGTGCGTGTGTGTGTGTGTGTGTGTGTGTGTGTGTGTGTGTGTGTGTGTGTGTGTCTGTGTGTGTGTGTGTGTGTGTGTGTGTGTCTGTGTGTGTGTGTGTGCGTGTGTGTGTGTGTGTGTGCGTGTGTGTGTGTGTGTGTGCGTGTGTGTGTGTGTGTGTGTGTACACAAATACTGGAAGTTTATGTAAAAGAAATGAAGACATTATTATATCTGTAAAGACAGCAGTTTGCAGGTCAGTTTGCATCTGTAATAAAATACTTAAACAAAAACAAAAATGTTTTATGCTTTTATTTTTGAAAAGAAACACGGTTGCTGTCCATCTTTGTCACCATGGCAACGTTTCCATGAGCCTGAGTCTGGCCGAATGTTTGAATGTAAGCATTTATGTGACATACTGAGCATCTTAGTGCTTCCCAGCTGATCTTAAATAATCACTTCATAGTTTAATATTAGTTTATTATTATTATTATTATTCAGACTTAAACTGGATTCTGCAGCCATGACCGAGTCAGCGTTGGAGCGGTACTTTGATAACTTCATTGAAAATGTGAGTACGTCTGACTTCCTGTCTGTCCCTCAGCTCCGAGCCCGATGTTCTCGGGTCACGTCTGACCCGTTTTCAAAAAGTTCCCATTATCAGAAATTTGGGTTTCTTTCAACCAGATTTTTTCAAAAAGAAATGTGGAAAACGTGGAAACGTGGATGGTTCCCTACAACGCTCTTCACGAGTCAAACATATGATCAGTTCACTACTTTCATTGAATTTGGGATTTTTATTAAATTTTATAGCATTTGAAGAAAATAAATCGACAAAAAACGTGGAAAAAGTGACAAAAATGTTGAACAAAAGTGAGAAAAAGTTGAAATAAGTGACAAAAACGTGGAAAAAAGTGACAAAAATTTGGAAAAAAATGAAAAAATGTTGAAAAAAATGACAGAAAAGTTGAAAAAATGACAAAAACGTGGAAAAAAGTGACGAAAATGATGAAAAAAGTGACAAATGTTGAACAAAAGTGACAAAAAGTTGAAATAAGTGACAAAAATGTGGGAAATAAGTGACAAAAACGTGGAAAAAAGTGACAAAGATTTGGAAAAAAGTGACAAAAATGGTGAAAAAAATTACAAAAACGTGGAAAAAAAGTGCCGAAAATGATGGAAAAAGTGACTAAAACATTGTGAAAAGCAGGAGAAGTTGTCGAGCAAGTGTCAAAAAAACGACCAAAATGTAAAAAAAAAACAAATTGTTTGAATTTGAAATTCTGACCCAGAAAAACAAAGCGTTTTCGTTGTCATGGACGACGGGACACAAGGGTTAAAAAACACCATTATAAATATATATTTTCCTAATGTTCTATCAGAGTATCTGTTTAAATACAAATATATATTTGTTACTTTAATGTGTCAAAGTAACTTCTTATCTTTTTAACCTGTGTTTTTCTAAATGTCTATATCAAAAATATGTTTTCTTGTAACTACCTAATTGTAATTACCCATAAATAACACGGATGATCCCACACAACACGCTTCACAAGTACAACAAAAGATCGGATCTCTTCATTTCATACAATTTTGGGTGTTTTGTTAAATTTCTTTGCATTTGAAAAAAATATCTAAATGTTTCAAAACCGTCTGAACGTTGACATTTACCTTTCTGTGATTATCCTTCCTTTAATATTAGTCTGAATAATTCATAGTTTCTGCTTGTTTACCTCCAGGATTAGGGATAATTTCCTGTAGATAGACAGCTGAACTTAGCCCCGCCAGACAACAGTCAGGCTAATAAATCAGATTTATTGACCATCAATTCCATAAATAAGTGTAAAACTAGTAATAAGTTGGAGGTAATGGTGTTCAAACATGGTAGTGAAAAGAAATGTAAAACGGGGGGGTTAAAAACGTTGAAAAATAAGTGATGAAAATGTTGAAAAAAGTGACAAAAATGTTGACAAAAGTGACAAAAATGTTGAAAAAAGTGACAAAAATTATGAAAAAAGTGACAAAAATTCACAAAAATGTTGAAAAAAGTGACAAAAACTTGGAAAATAGGGACAAAAAAGTGCCAAAAAAGTGCCAAAATTTTTGGAAAAAGTGCCAAAAATGTTGAAAAAAGTGCCAAAAATGATAAAAATGTTGAAAAAAGTGATAAAAAGGTTGAAAAAATTGACAAAAATGTTGAAAAAACTGACAAAAACTTGGAAAATAGGGACAAAAAAGTGACAAAAATGTTGAAAAAAGCGACAAAAATGTTGAAAAAAGTGATAAAAATGTTGAAAAAAGTGATAAAAATGTTGAAAAAATTGACAAAAATGTTGAAAAAATTGACAAAAACGTTGAAAAAAGTCTGAGCTTAAAGTGCAGATATGTGGACGAAGAAACTCACTCGTCTCTCGCTGCAGGACTCGTCCAGGACGGAGCAGACGGAGGGGAACGAAGAGTTCTTCCGCCTCCTGCCGGAGGAACTCCTCACGCTGAGCAACGACGCCACAGGTAACGCTGACAACGCTGACGCTCTGGCGTCTCCCCTCTCATTCCCCCTGCTCTGGCGTTTCCCCCTCTCATTCCCCCTGCTCTGGCGTTTCCCTCTCTCATTCCCCCTGCTCTGGTGTTCCCCCCTCATTCCCCCTGCTCTGGTGTTCCCCTCTCTCATTCCCCCTGCTCTGGCGTTCCCCCTCTCATTCCCCCTGCTCTGGCGTTCCCCCCTCTCATTCCCCCTGCTCTGGCGTTTCCCCCTCTCATTCCCCCTGCTCTGGTGTTCCCCTCTCTCATTCCCCCTGCTCTGGTGTTTCCCCCCTCTCATTCCCCCTGCTCTGGTGTTC
Organism: Gymnocephalus cernua; assembly: GCA_023631565.1. Taxonomy (NCBI): domain Eukaryota; kingdom Metazoa; phylum Chordata; class Actinopteri; order Perciformes; family Percidae; genus Gymnocephalus; species Gymnocephalus cernua. The sequence continues at coordinate 1,421,495 of CM042443.1, read as the reverse complement.
CCCCCTCTCATTCCCCCTGCTCTGGTGTTCCCCCTCTCATTCCCCCTGCTCTGGTGTTCCCCCTCTCATTCCCCCTGCTCTGGCGTATCCCCCTCTCATTCTCCCTGCTCTGGTGTTCCCCTCTCTCATTCCCCCTGCTCTGGTGTTCCCCTCTCTCATTCCCCCTGCTCTGGTGTTTCCCCCTCTCATTCCCCCTGCTCTGGCGTTCCCCCCTCTCATTCCCCCTGCTCTGGCGTTTCCCCCTCTCATTCCCCCTGCTCTGGTGTTCCCCTCTCTCATTCCCCCTGCTCTGGTGTTTCCCCCCTCTCATTCCCCCTGCTCTGGTGTTCCCCCCTCTCATTCCCCCTGCTCTGGTGTTCCCCCTCTCATTCCCCCTGCTCTGGTGTTCCCCCTCTCATTCCCCCTGCTCTGGCGTATCCCCCTCTCATTCTCCCTGCTCTGGTGTTCCCCTCTCTCATTCCCCCTGCTCTGGTGTTCCCCTCTCTCATTCCCCCTGCTCTGGTGTTTCCCCCTCTCATTCCCCCTGCTCTGGTGTTCCCCCTCTCATTCCCCCTGCTCTGGCGTATCCCCCTCTCATTCTCCCTGCTCTGGTGTTCCCCTCTCTCATTCCCCCTGCTCTGGTGTTTCCCCCTCTCATTCCTCCTGCTCTGGTGTTTCCCCCTCTCATTCCCCCTGCTCTGGTGTTTCCCCCTCTCATTCCCCCTGCTCTGGTGTTTCCCCCTCTCATTCCCCCTGCTCTGGTGTTTCCCCTTCTCATTCCCCCTGCTCTGGTGTTTCCCCTTCTCATTCCCCCTGCTCTGGTGTTTCCCCCTCTCATTCCCCCTGCTCTGGTGTTTCCCCCTCTCATTCCCCCTGCTCTGGTGTTTCCCCCTCTCATTCCCCCTGCTCTGGCGTGTCCCCCTCTCATTCCCCCTGCTCTGGTGGTTCTGAGCCCCTAAACCGGAGACATTTGGAAACACTTCTGACCCGTTTTGGTTGGAATCTGCGGGGATCACTTTTGGCTCAAAACTCTTAAAAACGCTTAAAAACCAAAACATGGCGCTGTAGATGTATCCTGAGCCGAAACCAAACAAACAGCAGAGAATGAGAGCAGAACTGTGTTTACCAGGCAGCAGCAGTTTGGACTACAGCTCCCAGAATCCCACAGCAGCGGCCGAGTTCCCCGGTGGATCGTCCACGACACCCGTGACGTCTGTGACACAGCAACGTGAAAGCCTCCCACAGATACAGTGAGTCAGCACAAACAACACGTTCTCTGCTGTCTCTCTACATACTACTCGTTACTGCTGTCTCTCTACATACTACTCGTTACTGCTGTCTCTCTACATACTACTCGTTACTGCTGTCTCTCTACATACTACTCGTTACTGCTGTCTCTCTACATACTACTCTCTACTGCTGTCTCTCTACATACTACTCTCTACTGCTGTCTCTCTACATACTACTCTCTACTGTTGTCTCTCTACATACTACTCTCTACTGCTGTCTCTCTACATACTACTCTCTACTGCTGTCTCTCTACATACTACTCTCTACTGCTGTCTCTCTACATACTACTCTCTACTGTTGTCTCTCTACATACTACTCTCTACTGCTGTCTCTCTACATACTACTCTCTACTGCTGTCTCTCTACATACTACTCTCTACTGCTGTCTCTCTACTTACTACTCTCTACTGCTGTCTCTCTACATACTACTCTCTACTGTTGTCTCTCTACATACTACTCTCTACTGCTGTCTCTCTACATACTACTCTCTACTGCTGTCTCTCTACATACTACTCTCTACTGCTGTCTCTACATACTACTCTCTACTGCTGTCTCTCTACATACTACTCTCTACTGCTGTCTCTACATAATACTCTCTACTGCTGTCTCTACATACTACTCTCTACTGCTGTCTCTACATAATACTCTCTACTGCTGTCTCTACATACTACTCTCTACTCCTGTCTCTCTACATACTACTCTCTACTGCTGTCTCTACATACTACTCTCTACTGTTGTCTCTCTACATACTACTCTCTACTGCTGTCTCTCTACATACTACTCTCTACTGCTGTCTCTCTACTTACTACTCTCTACTGCTGTCTCTCTACATACTACTCTCTACTGTTGTCTCTCTACATACTACTCTCTACTGCTGTCTCTCTACATACTACTCTCTACTGTTGTCTCTCTACATACTACTCTCTACTGCTGTCTCTCTACTTACTACTCTCTACTGCTGTCTCTCTACATACTACTCTCTACTGTTGTCTCTCTACATACTACTCTCTACTGCTGTCTCTCTACATACTACTCTCTACTGCTGTCTCTCTACTTACTACTCTCTACTGCTGTCTCTCTACATACTACTCTCTACTGTTGTCTCTCTACATACTACTCTCTACTGCTGTCTCTCTACATACTACTCTCTACTCCTGTCTCTCTACATACTACTCTCTACTGCTGTCTCTACAAACTACTCTCTACTGTTGTCTCTCTACATAATACTCTCTACTGCTGTCTCTACATACTACTCTCTACTCCTGTCTCTCTACATACTACTCTTTACTGCTGTCTCTACATACTACTCTCTACTGTTGTCTCTCTACATACTACTCTCTACTGCTGTCTCTACATACTACTCTCTACTCCTGTCTCTCTACATACTACTCTCTACTGCTGTCTCTACATACTACTCTCTACTGTTGTCTCTCTACATACTACTCTCTACTGCTGTCTCTACATACTACTCTCTACTGCTGTCTCTCTACATACTACTCTCTACTGTTGTCTCTCTACATACTACTCTCTACTGTTGTCTCTCTACGTACTACTCTCTACTGTTGTCTCTCTACATACTACTCTCTACTGTTGTCTCTCTACATAATACTCTCTACTGCTGTCTCTACATACTACTCTCTACTCCTGTCTCTCTACATACTACTCTCTACTGTTGTCTCTCTACGTACTACTCTCTACTGTTGTCTCTCTACATACTACTCTCTACTGTTGTCTCTCTACATAATACTCTCTACTGCTGTCTCTACATACTACTATCTACTGTTGTCTCTCTACATACTACTCTCTACTGTTGTCTCTCTACGTACTACTCTCTACTGTTGTCTCTCTACATAATACTCTCTACTGCTGTCTCTACATACTACTCTCTACTGTTGTCTCTCTACATACTACTCTCTACTGCTGTCTCTACATACTACTCTCTACTCCTGTCTCTCTACATACTACTCTCTACTGCTGTCTCTACATACTACTCTCTACTGTTGTCTCTCTACATACTACTCTCTACTGCTGTCTCTACATACTACTCTCTACTGCTGTCTCTCTACATACTACTCTCTACTGTTGTCTCTCTACATACTACTCTCTACTGCTGTCTCTCTACATACTACTCTCTACTGTTGTCTCTCTACATACTACTCTCTACTGCTGTCTCTCTACATACTACTCTCTACTGCTGTTTCTCTACATACTACTCTCTACTGTTGTCTCTCTACATACTACTCTCTACTGTTGTCTCTCTACATACTACTCTCTACTGCTGTCTCTCTACATACTACTCTCTACTGCTGTCTCTCTACATACTACTCTCTACTGCTGTTTCTCTACATACTACTCTCTACTGCTGTCTCTCTACATACTACTCTCTACAGCTGTCTCTCTACATACTACTCTCTACTGTTGTCTCTCTACATACTACTCTCTACTGCTGTCTCTACATACTACTCTCTACTGTTGTCTCTCTACATACTACTCTCTACATACTACTCTCTACTGCTGTTTCTCTACATACTACTCTCTACTGTTGTCTCTCTACGTACTACTCTCTACATACTACTCTCTACTGCTGTCTCTCTACATACTACTCTCTACTGTTGTCTCTCTACATACTACTCTCTACATACTACTCTCTACTGCTGTTTCTCTACATACTACTCTCTACTGTTGTCTCTCTACGTACTACTCTCTACATACTACTCTCGACTGTTGTCTCTACATACTACTCTCTACTGTTGTCTCTCTACATACTACTCTCTACTGTTGTCTCTCTACGTACTACTCTCTACATACTACTCTCTACTGTTGTCTCTACATACTACTCTCTACTGTTGTCTCTACATACTACTCTCTACTGCTGTCTCTCTACATACTACTCTCTACTGTTGTCTCTACATACTACTCTCTACTGTTGTCTCTCTACGTACTACTCTCTACATACTACTCTCTACTGTTGTCTCTACATACTACTCTCTACTGCTGTCTCTCTACATACTACTCTCTACTGCTGTCTCTCTACATACTACTCTCTACTGCTGTTTCTCTACATACTACTCTCTACTGCTGTCTCTCTACATACTACTCTCTACTGCTGTCTCTCTACATACTACTCTCTACTGCTGTCTGTACATACTACTCTCTACTGCTGTCTCTCTACATACTACTCTCTACTGCTGTCTCTCTACATACTACTCTCTACTGCTGTCTCTACATACTACTCTCTACTGCTGTATCTCTACATACTACTCTCTACTGTTGTCTCTCTACGTACTACTCTCTACATACTACTCTCTACTGTTGTCTCTACATACTACTCTCTACTGCTGTCTCTCTACATACTACTCTCTACTGCTGTCTCTCTACATACTACTCTCTACTGCTGTTTCTCTACATACTACTCTCTACTGCTGTCTCTCTACATACTACTCTCTAATGCTGTCTCTCTACATACTACTCTCTACTGCTGTCTCTACATACTACTCTCTACTGCTGTCTCTCTACATACTACTCTCTACTGCTGTCTCTCTACATACTACTCTCTACTGTTGTCTCTCTACATACTACTCTCTACTGCTGTCTCTCTACATACTACTCTCTACTGTTGTCTCTCTACGTACTACTCTCTACATACTACTCTCTACTGTTGTCTCTACATACTACTCTCTACTGTTGTCTCTACATACTACTCTCTACTGTTGTCTCTCTACATACTACTCTCTACTGTTGTCTCTACATACTACTCTCTACTGCTGTCTCTCTACATACTACTCTCTACTGTTGTCTCTACATACTACTCTCTACTGCTGTTTCTCTACATACTACTCTACTGCTGTCTCTCTACATACTACTCTCTACTGCTGTCTCTACATAATACTCTCTACTGCTGTCTCTACATACTACTCTCTACTGCTGTCTCTACATAATACTCTCTACTGCTGTCTCTACATACTACTCTCTACTCCTGTCTCTCTACATACTACTCTCTACTGCTGTCTCTACATACTACTCTCTACTGTTGTCTCTCTACATACTACTCTCTACTGCTGTCTCTCTACATACTACTCTCTACTGCTGTCTCTCTACATACTACTCTCTACTGCTGTCTCTCTACTTACTACTCTCTACTGCTGTCTCTCTACATACTACTCTCTACTGTTGTCTCTCTACATACTACTCTCTACTGCTGTCTCTCTACATACTACTCTCTACTCCTGTCTCTCTACATACTACTCTCTACTGCTGTCTCTACAAACTACTCTCTACTGTTGTCTCTCTACATAATACTCTCTACTGCTGTCTCTACATACTACTCTCTACTCCTGTCTCTCTACATACTACTCTTTACTGCTGTCTCTACATACTACTCTCTACTGTTGTCTCTCTACATACTACTCTCTACTGCTGTCTCTACATACTACTCTCTACTCCTGTCTCTCTACATACTACTCTCTACTGCTGTCTCTACATACTACTCTCTACTGTTGTCTCTCTACATACTACTCTCTACTGCTGTCTCTACATACTACTCTCTACTGCTGTCTCTCTACATACTACTCTCTACTGTTGTCTCTCTACATACTACTCTCTACTGTTGTCTCTCTACGTACTACTCTCTACTGTTGTCTCTCTACATACTACTCTCTACTGTTGTCTCTCTACATAATACTCTCTACTGCTGTCTCTACATACTACTCTCTACTCCTGTCTCTCTACATAATACTCTCTACTGTTGTCTCTCTACGTACTACTCTCTACTGTTGTCTCTCTACATACTACTCTCTACTGTTGTCTCTACATAATACTCTCTACTGCTGTCTCTACATACTACTCTCTACTGTTGTCTCTCTACATACTACTCTCTACTGTTGTCTCTCTACGTACTACTCTCTACTGTTGTCTCTCTACATAATACTCTCTACTGCTGTCTCTACATACTACTCTCTACTCCTGTCTCTCTACATACTACTCTCTACTGCTGTCTCTACATACTACTCTCTACTGTTGTCTCTCTACATACTACTCTCTACTGCTGTCTCTACATACTACTCTCTACTCCTGTCTCTCTACATACTACTCTCTACTGCTGTCTCTACATACTACTCTCTACTGTTGTCTCTCTACATACTACTCTCTACTGCTGTCTCTACATACTACTCTCTACTGCTGTCTCTCTACATACTACTCTCTACTGTTGTCTCTCTACATACTACTCTCTACTGCTGTCTCTCTACATACTACTCTCTACTGTTGTCTCTCTACATACTACTCTCTACTGCTGTCTCTCTACATACTACTCTCTACTGCTGTTTCTCTACATACTACTCTCTACTGTTGTCTCTCTACATACTACTCTCTACTGTTGTCTCTCTACATACTACTCTCTACTGCTGTCTCTCTACATACTACTCTCTACTGCTGTCTCTCTACATACTACTCTCTACTGCTGTTTCTCTACATACTACTCTCTACTGCTGTCTCTCTACATACTACTCTCTACAGCTGTCTCTCTACATACTACTCTCTACTGTTGTCTCTCTACATACTACTCTCTACTGCTGTCTCTACATACTACTCTCTACTGTTGTCTCTCTACATACTACTCTCTACATACTACTCTCTACTGCTGTTTCTCTACATACTACTCTCTACTGTTGTCTCTCTACGTACTACTCTCTACATACTACTCTCTACTGCTGTCTCTCTACATACTACTCTCTACTGTTGTCTCTCTACATACTACTCTCTACATACTACTCTCTACTGCTGTTTCTCTACATACTACTCTCTACTGTTGTCTCTCTACGTACTACTCTCTACATACTACTCTCGACTGTTGTCTCTACATACTACTCTCTACTGTTGTCTCTCTACATACTACTCTCTACTGTTGTCTCTCTACGTACTACTCTCTACATACTACTCTCTACTGTTGTCTCTACATACTACTCTCTACTGTTGTCTCTACATACTACTCTCTACTGCTGTCTCTCTACATACTACTCTCTACTGTTGTCTCTACATACTACTCTCTACTGTTGTCTCTCTACGTACTACTCTCTACATACTACTCTCTACTGTTGTCTCTACATACTACTCTCTACTGCTGTCTCTCTACATACTACTCTCTACTGCTGTCTCTCTACATACTACTCTCTACTGCTGTTTCTCTACATACTACTCTCTACTGCTGTCTCTCTACATACTACTCTCTACTGCTGTCTCTCTACATACTACTCTCTACTGCTGTCTGTACATACTACTCTCTACTGCTGTCTCTCTACATACTACTCTCTACTGCTGTCTCTCTACATACTACTCTCTACTGCTGTCTCTACATACTACTCTCTACTGCTGTATCTCTACATACTACTCTCTACTGTTGTCTCTCTACGTACTACTCTCTACATACTACTCTCTACTGTTGTCTCTACATACTACTCTCTACTGCTGTCTCTCTACATACTACTCTCTACTGCTGTCTCTCTACATACTACTCTCTACTGCTGTTTCTCTACATACTACTCTCTACTGCTGTCTCTCTACATACTACTCTCTAATGCTGTCTCTCTACATACTACTCTCTACTGCTGTCTCTACATAGGCTACTACTCTCTACTGCTGTCTCTCTACATACTACTCTCTACTGCTGTCTCTCTACATACTACTCTCTACTGTTGTCTCTCTACATACTACTCTCTAATGCTGTCTCTCTACATACTACTCTCTACTGCTGTCTCTACATAGGCTACTACTCTCTACTGCTGTCTCTCTACATACTACTCTCTACTGCTGTCTCTCTACATACTACTCTCTACTGTTGTCTCTCTACATACTACTCTCTACTGCTGTCTCTCTACATACTACTCTCTACTGTTGTCTCTCTACATACTACTCTCTACTGTTGTCTCTACATACTACTCTCTACTGTTGTCTCTACATACTACTCTCTACTGCTGTCTCTCTACATACTACTCTCTACTGTTGTCTCTACATACTACTCTCTACTGTTGTCTCTCTACGTACTACTCTCTACATACTACTCTCTACTGTTGTCTCTACATACTACTCTCTACTGCTGTCTCTCTACATACTACTCTCTACTGCTGTCTCTCTACATACTACTCTCTACTGCTGTTTCTCTACATACTACTCTCTACTGCTGTCTCTCTACATACTACTCTCTACTGCTGTCTCTCTACATACTACTCTCTACTGCTGTCTGTACATACTACTCTCTACTGCTGTCTCTCTACATACTACTCTCTACTGCTGTCTCTCTACATACTACTCTCTACTGCTGTCTCTACATACTACTCTCTACTGCTGTATCTCTACATACTACTCTCTACTGTTGTCTCTCTACGTACTACTCTCTACATACTACTCTCTACTGTTGTCTCTACATACTACTCTCTACTGCTGTCTCTCTACATACTACTCTCTACTGCTGTCTCTCTACATACTACTCTCTACTGCTGTTTCTCTACATACTACTCTCTACTGCTGTCTCTCTACATACTACTCTCTAATGCTGTCTCTCTACATACTACTCTCTACTGCTGTCTCTACATAGGCTACTACTCTCTACTGCTGTCTCTCTACATACTACTCTCTACTGCTGTCTCTCTACATACTACTCTCTACTGTTGTCTCTCTACATACTACTCTCTACTGCTGTCTCTCTACATACTACTCTCTACTGTTGTCTCTCTACGTACTACTCTCTACATACTACTCTCTACTGTTGTCTCTACGTACTACTCTCTACATACTACTCTCTACTGTTGTCTCTACATACTACTCTCTACTGTTGTCTCTACATACTACTCTCTACTGTTGTCTCTCTACGTACTACTCTCTACATACTACTCTCTACTGTTGTCTCTACATACTACTCTCTACTGCTGTCTCTCTACATACTACTCTCTACTGTTGTCTCTACATACTACTCTCTACTGCTGTTTCTCTACATACTACTCTCTACTGTTGTCTCTCTACGTACTACTCTCTACATACTACTCTCTACTGTTGTCTCTACATACTACTCTCTACTGCTGTCTCTCTACATACTACTCTCTACTGCTGTCTCTACATACTACTCTCTACTGTCGTCGGCGTTCGATACATTGGACCATACGGTCCTGTTAAATCGGTTACGCCATGAAATGGGGTTTTCTGGTGATGTTCTTAGATGGTTTACCTCTTACCTGACTGACAGATCATTTTGTGTGTCTATCAACAACATTCTGTCAGATATGACCCCTCTGTTATATGGAGTTCCTCAGGGTTCGGTTTTAGGTCCTCTTTTGTTTTTGTTATATATTAGCCCTCTTGGTGAAATAATTAGAAATTTTAATACTGTGTCTTATCACTTTTATGCTGATGACATTCAGTTGTACTGCTCGTTCAATGAATCAGAGTTCGGAAAATTAACAGATTTATTGGAATGTCTGTCTTGCATTAAGACTTGGTTATATAACAATTATCTACAACTAAATACAAAAAAGACAGAAACTCTGATCATTGCTCCAGAACAAAAAATTCCCCAAATTAAACAACACCTACACTCCTTGGACTCCTCCGTCCAGACGAGCCTAAGAAACCTTGGTGTTCTCTTCGACCAATCAATGTCTCTAGATGGTCACTCTAGACAGCTGGTCAGAAGCTGTTTCTATCATTTGCGAAATATCTCTAAATTGAGAACAATACTGCCAAAAACTAATATGGAGATGATCATTCATGCTTTTATTTCTTCACGGTTGGATTATTGTAATTCTCTTTTTATTTGTTTTAACAAATGTTCTCTCAAACGTCTCCAACTGGTTCAAAATGCTGCAGCCAGGCTTTTAACGGGAACAAACAGAAGGGCACACATTACTCCAATTTTATTTAGTCTCCACTGGCTTCCGGTAAAATACAGAATTGATTATAAAATTTTAATTTTAACTTTTAAAGCAATACATGGACAGACACCTCAATATATCGCAGACATGGTGACCCCCTACTCTTCTTCTCGCATTCTTCGCTCCTCAGGTCAAAATCTCCTGATGGTACCTAAAACCCGCCTTAAAACTCGGGGAGACCGCTCCTTCCAGGCAGCTGCTCCAAAATTGTGGAACGCACTGCCCTTGTCGTTGCGTGTGGCCGATTCTATTGATTCTTTTAAAAAACAGCTGAAGACACTACTGTTTAGACAAGCTTTTAGTTGATTGAGCTTTTATGTTTGTTTTTATGTTTGTATGATGCTTATTATATTGTTTATGCTTGCTACATGTAAAGCACTCTGTGATTCTTTCTGTGATGGGTGCTATATAAATAAAGCTTACTTACTTACTTTACTTACTACTGCTGTCTCTCTACATACTACTCTCTACTGCTGTCTCTACATACTACTCTCTACTGCTGTCTCTCTACATACTACTCTCTACTGCTGTCTCTACATACTACTCTCTACTGCTGTATCTCTACATACTACTCTCTACTGTTGTCTCTCTACGTACTACTCTCTACATACTACTCTCTACTGTTGTCTCTACATACTACTCTCTACTGCTGTCTCTCTACATACTACTCTCTACTGCTGTCTCTCTACATACTACTCTCTACTGCTGTCTCTACATACTACTCTCTACTGCTGTCTCTCTACATACTACTCTCTACTGCTGTCTCTCTACATACTACTCTCTACTGCTGTTTCTCTACATACTACTCTCTACTGCTGTCTCTCTACATACTACTCTCTACTGCTGTCTCTCTACATACTACTCTCTACTGCTGTCTGTACATACTACTCTCTACTGCTGTCTCTCTACATACTACTCTCTACTGCTGTCTCTCTACATACTACTCTCTACTGCTGTCTCTACATACTACTCTCTACTGCTGTATCTCTACATACTACTCTCTACTGTTGTCTCTCTACGTACTACTCTCTACATACTACTCTCTACTGTTGTCTCTACATACTACTCTCTACTGCTGTCTCTCTACATACTACTCTCTACTGCTGTCTCTACATACTACTCTCTACTGCTGTATCTCTACATACTACTCTCTACTGTTGTCTCTCTACGTACTACTCTCTACATACTACTCTCTACTGTTGTCTCTACATACTACTCTCTACTGCTGTCTCTCTACATACTACTCTCTACTGCTGTTTCTCTACATACTACTCTCTACATACTACTCTCTACTGCTGTTTCTCTACATACTACTCTCTACTGTTGTCTCTCTACGTACTACTCTCTACATACTACTCTCTACTGTTGTCTCTACATACTACTCTCTACTGCTGTCTCTCTACATACTACTCTCTACTGCTGTCTCTCTACATACTACTCTCTACTGCTGTCTCTCTACATACTACTCTCTACTGCTGTCTCTCTACATACTACTCTCTACTGCTGTCTCTCTACATACTACTCTCTACTGCTGTCTCTCTACATACTACTCTCTACTGTTGTCTCTCTACATACTACTCTCTAGGTACTACTCTCTACTGCTGTCTCTCTGTGGCTTTAACATCCCCTCTCAATAACATTCTAGTCCCAGTATGATGCTGCATTCATGCGTTGTTGGAAGAGTCTGATGTTTGTACATGTTCGTGCACAGGAACGTCATCTGTACGGTGATTCTGGGCTGCCAGCTGGACCTGAACCTTATTGCTCGCAAAACGTGGAACGTTGAGTACAATCCAAAGGTACAGACTCCTGGAAATGGACAACCCGGTCTCACGGCAGTGCGTGAAATGGTCACGTAATTTTGTATCTATTGATTCGTGTACACGGACACGTTTATCTCGTTGTTTTTCGTGGTGGTCAGCCCACGGTGGTTGGGTGTAGGAAAAGAAGAACGGGGAAAGGAAACGGGACACGATCAGCGGTGAAAGTCCTGTGTTGTTTGACGTAGATTCTCTGTATTTCATACTACTCGCTACCGTAGTCGTGCTGTGGTCACGAAAGATGCTTCCCATTGAAATACATTAGTTTAAATAACGTGCTGACCACCACGAAGAAAAAACGAGATAAACGAGTCCGTGTACACGAATCAAATAGATTATATTACGTGACCATTTCACAAACTGCCGTGAGACCGGGCTGAAGTGGAACCCAGACCGTGCATGTGCAAACGTGCACGAACGTTGTTTCGATGCATTTGCAGGGCTGTTCATTTTTATACCTGTACACATTTTTTTTGAGAGTTGAGAAACCCATCGAAACGCCCACGGATTCTCTGCAGAGGACACAAAATAGAGAATAGACTTTATCGTCTTCGCACAACGAAACTTTGCAGTGGCCAGTATAGTAGCCTACCTGAATATGAAAGTAATGAATACACAAATAAATACTCTAACGTACACTCTGATATGCACACAGTAATCCCAGTCAATACATATATGAATAAGCGTTTTTACAAGCATTTGAAACAGCATTGCACAGGCTGTATTTTTGCACGTAAAGTTCATGACGCCTCTGAGAACTATTTAAATCATTTTGTACTTTAAATCTGTCATGTGCCAAAGTGATGCAAGCTGCCGTGCTGAAAACCAACCTGTAAATCAGCCTGTTGTTTCCTCCGGTTGTGTTTCAGGTTTATAAGGCGCTCATCATGAGGCTGCGCGAGCCACGAACCACAGCTATGATCTACAAATCTGGGAATTTAGTCTGTATGGGAGCCAAGAGGTCTGTCTGCCTGTCCGTCTGGACTTATCTCCAATATCTGTGGTGCTGCAAGACGGTTTTCCAGACAGTGTATCTCTCTCTCTCTCTCTCTCCTCTGTGTGTTTGTGCAGCGTGGTGCAGGCCCGGCTGGCGGCCAGGCGGTTCGCCCGCATAGTGCAGAAGGTGGGCTTCCCCGTCCGCTTCCTGAACTTTAAGATCCAGAACATGGCGGCCAGCTGTGACACCTTCAGAGTCAGTTTGGAGCAACTGGCGCTCCAGGAGCACTGCAGGTTAGGACACAGTTGGCCGTGGTTAACAGTTACATTAACTACATTTACACCACTCAGAGGAGTCAGAAGTGTTTCCAAATATCTCCATTTTACATTTCTATTTTTACACCTGTTCAATAATCAAGATGTTTGGAGTTGCTTCAGGATGAACTTATTCTGTTTTGAGGAAGAAATGTACTCCAGTCTGTAAGCACACTAAACTTGAAACGTGATTTCTGATGGCGCAGTGTGTTTTTATTGTCACGTGACCAACATGTTTGATCCTGAGTCTTTGTGAGGTTTTGTGTGTGTTTTGAACTCTCCACAGTTATGAAGCAGAACTGTTTCCTGGCCTCTTCTACAGTGGCATCCCTGACATCTCTATTGTCATCTTTCCATCCGGCAAGATGTCTCTGGTCGGTAAGTTGTGTTTTTTTCGTGGTGGTCAGCACGTTTTTTAAACTAATGCATTTCAGTGGGAAGCATCTTTCGTGATCACAGCACGATTCTCAATGAGAGAATGACGTAGCGTTAAGAGCGACTACGGTAAGGAGTAAAAATCTGCATAGGGAGGTTGGTTGGGGGGGGGGGGGGGGGGGTGGATGGGTCAAACAACACAGGACCTTCACCCTGGAGGCCGGGGATCATCAGCTATGCAATTGTGCTGACCATCACAAAAAAAATGAGATAAAGGTGTTTGTGTACACGCATCAAATTCAGATTAAATTACGTGACTATTTGCACAAACTGCCGTGAGACTGTGTTGGTATACCACAGCAGAGCAGCTAATGCTTATCCCATCAGGGGCGTAGCCCTAATTTCAGGAGTGAGGGGGACAGGTTGTTCAGGAGGATGGGATTTATTGAGAGACCCTCTTCCATTTGTCTCTCCAAATCGCCGATTCCAACTAGCCTACGTTTCGTTTATGATTGATGAAAACACAGACTTTTCCATGAACCGCTCCATCCAGTTTTACTAGTTTTCTTATTACGAAATAGCGTTTTACGGCGACAAATGTAAAGAGGGACTCGTAATTTCGTTGAATTCATTGTAATATAATGACAATAAGGCTTCTTATCTTATCTTTTAGTAGATTTTAAGAGTTATTAAGAGCAGACCTTTATTTTGACAGGACAGTACACATGAAAGGGGAGAGAGAGGGGGAATGGCATGCAGCAAAAAAAAGAAGTCGAACTCGCAGCCGCTGCATCGAGAACTACGCCTCTGTACGTGGCGTTTGCTCTACCAGGTGAGCTATACCCAGGCGCCCTATTCTAGGGGTTATTAACAAGGGTGTAGTGCTATTTGTTTTAGTACCGAAGCAAACCTATAGTCATGTTTCCATTAACGTATTTCGTGCATGATGTACGGTCAGTGCTCGTGCATGATATACACTTTGGTGATGATTGGATCCACGAGCCCTTTAAGAAATGTATATGAATTTCAGTCGGTGTATGCAAACAGCGAATATTTTCTTTTCTGACTTGCAGAAAAAAAAGTGGCGCAGCACTACACCCCTGGTTATTTATGGGGTTAAACCCCCGTCAGAATCAGCACCGGTCTCAATTTAAAATCCAGCGTCTCTCTGTTGCCCTTCCATGATTTTATCACCGTTTGTTTTTACGTCTCTGGATCTGTAGAATATATATATATATATATATATATATATATATATATATATATATATATATGTAATAACTTCACTGTGAAAGAGTCTTTATAATTAAAGTCTCGTGTCTTGTGTTGAATTCCAGGAGCGACATCGGAAGCTCAGATCTACGAAGCGCTTTCTATCTTCCGACCAATCCTGAGCCGCTTCAGGAGGCACTAACGAGAGACAAACTCCTGATTGGTTCATTTTAAAACTTGTGTTAATAAATAAACTGTTTTCTTTTATTTTTAGAGTCAGGGGATTCTTTCTCTTAAAAAAACTCTCATATCATTCAGATAATTCATGAATAAAAAACTTACGAGGAAAAGGTAAGATCAGCTCAAAATAAAAGGTAGAAGAAACTTTAAAGGTCCAGTGTGTGGGAATGTCTCCCGTCTAGCGTTGAGATCATATATCAATCAACTCTCTCGCGCCACGCAGTTCAGAGTACGTATTACAGCTTACAGATTTTGAATACGTGTGGTCCTCCATGTTTCCTTCTTCTAACTTGCTGGGCTGGGAAGCTACGATACCCGTTAGCAGCATTAGCAGCAGCTGTGAGTTTATCATGTGACAGAGAAAACGTGAAAAGTGGAGCAGTATGTCCTGTATGTCCCTCACTGGCTACCGTATTTCAAGATGGAGCATGAATATGGAGCGTCTACACCAGTTCATGTATGAATATGGAGCGTCTACACCAGTTCATGTATGAATATGGAGCGTCTACACCAGTTCATGTATGAATATGGAGCGTCTACACCAGTTCATGTATGAATATGGAGCATCTACACCAGTTCATGTATGAATATGGAGCGTCTACACCAGTTCATGTATGAATATGGAGCGTCTACTCCAGTTCATGTATGAATATGGAGCGTCTACACCAGTTCATGTATGAATATGGAGCGTCTACATCAGTTCATGTATGACTATGGAGCGTCTACACCAGTTCATGTATGAATATGGAGCGTCTACTCCAGTTCATGTATGAATATGGAGCGTCTACACCAGTTCATGTATGAATATGGAGCGTCTACACCAGTTCATGTATGAATATGGAGCGTCTACCCCAGTTCATGTATGAATACGGAGCGTCTGCACCAGTTCATGTATGAATATGGAGCGTCTACACCAGTTCATGTATGAATATGGAGCGTCTACACCAGTTCATGTATGAATATGGAGCGTCTACACCAGTTCATGTATGAATATGGAGCGTCTACCCCAGTTCATGTATGAATATGGAGCGTCTACCCCAGTTCATGTATGAATATGGAGCGTCTACCCCAGTTCATGTATGAATATGGAGCGTCTACACCAGTTCATGCAAATGCAAATGTAACATTTCAAGCCAATAGGAATACTTGGAATTGATGGTGGTGGTAAATATTCATGAGAAAGAACACGTTAGTGAACGGGCAACACCGATTTTGATAATGAACAACTAAACACTGCGCCTTTAAACTTTAAAACTTAAATTTGTCATTTTGTAGATTGTAAGTTTTTTTTTTATAAAGAAATATTTCTGCCCGTGTCCTGGGCTCACTTACCTGTTCTGTCCTCTTCGGTTGGTGGAAATTCAGAAGTTGAAGGTGAAATTTGCAAGTTGAAATCGGCTCACATGCACTCATCTGTTTTCATTAACTATTATACCCTTGCAGCAGATAGATGATATTTTGTACATTGAGGGTTTTTCTTAAAGAAGTAATTAACTTCAC
>CM042443.1:1382411-1394911 GCA_023631565.1 Gymnocephalus cernua | reverse complement strand
TGATATCGCTACCAGCACATTTGGCGCTGTTATACCTCCTCACCTTACTTCCTGCTTTGCTCTCACTGCGGCCACTAGAGGGCGCCGCCACTAGAAACCTAAATATAGGTCAGAATGATGCTGGAACAAAGAGAGTTTTAGGGAGGACAGTCTCACTGATTCCTAATGAAAGTGTAGAAGCTGCCCGATGTATGACTGTCGGTACTTCTGCCCTAGAAAGGGAAAGGCTTTATGTAAGCATTGGTTCAGCCTTGAGGCCCACCTGCCTTCAGGGATTCATGTCAAAGTTTGGGTAAAGGGTGTGTAGGAACAGAGAACACCTTCCTGTTCTCTGGTTGATCCCTTTTCATCGTGCCGACTCCCCGTCTCTTTGCGTGCCAGGCTCAGAGTCTGGGCTGTGTTTAAAGAGGGGGGAGGAGGGGGTGGAGGGGTGACACTGCCACTGTGGTCACTCAGCTGCTCACTGGGTTACAGGAAGGGAAGGGAGGGTCGGGATTTCCCCTCTGATCCGTCCTCACACAGCCCGAAGTGAAAGACAAAGAGTCACTCAGCGGGCATTTCTTCTGCCACAGTCTCACATGGCCAGCTCTATCTCCACAGCGCTGTGGAGTAGAGCGTGACACGGGAATCAGTTGTCGCTCCCATCCCAAATCCCGAGCCCACAAATATACTCCTGTCATATCCCGATCACGTGACTGCCACCCCTAAAAAAATCCTATCCTGCAAAATCCCGAGAGAAAGACTCCCGGACCCTGTCCCGCTGCCGTTTCATTCCCTACGTTGTCTAAAGTTATCAGACACTCTGTCGCAGACACGTGCTTCACACCGCCAGCAGGCTCGCACGCCATCCGGCTCGCACGCCATTGGGCAGAAAGAAAAAGAGATGTTGACCGTTGCTGTCTGGAGGATAACTAGCCAGTTGATATCGCATGTGTGCGTTTGGTTAATCGCTGTCAAATCACTGAGGTTGCCTCGGAAATTTAGGCTCTACTATACATGCATTACCTGCAGGCCTAGGTAACATGCATTACCTGCAGGCCTAGGTAACATGCATTACCTGCAGGTCTAGGTAACATGCATTACCTGCAGGTCTAGGTAACATGCATTACCTGCAGGTCTAGGTAACATGCATTACCTGCAGGTCTAGGTAACATGCATTACCTGCAGGCCTAGGTAACATGCATTACCTGCAGGCCTAGGTGATTTCATTACGTAATTCCTAACAGAGATCTTCTCACACATTTCTCCGTCCCGCTCCCGTTGATTTCTATGCTCTATTTCGTCCCTATCATGTTACCAACAGTGAAATTGACCCGCGGGAGTCCTGAAAAATTGTCACCCTCTACTGTGGAGTAAGGTCTGGCTACAACGCAGATGCATTCTGGGATAGGAGGGAAAAAAACACTCTGGGTTGTTTACATTTCTTTAAACCAATCCCAACGTCTCAGGCAGCACTAAGCTCCAGATGCAGTAACGGTGTCTCTGTCACATGCACTCACCTGTTTCCGTTAACTATTATAACCTTGCAGCAGATAGATGATATTTTGTACATTGAGGGTTTTTCTTAAAGAAGTAATTAACTTCACTCACCTGTTCTGTTCCGTCCTCTTTGATTGATGGTAGAAATTCAGAAATTCGCAAGTTGAAATCAACGCAAACGCAACGCAACGCAACGAACGATTGAGAACGCAAAGCAACCCTTGAAGTTTTTAATGTTTGTGTTGTTGGGGGTCTTACCTCCGGCGGGGATTGATCCCGCAGTGTCTACGTTGGCAGACGGCGTCCTTCTCCACTGAACCATCTCTGGAGACGATTAACACGAGGAACCAGAGAGACAAGAGTCAGAAAGTTCTCCTTCATCAACCTGCAGAGACGCCAAGTTTACACGCTGAGACATCAGGATGTACCGTTGAAACGGAGAACATTTAGGTGGATCATTGGTCCACCTCAAACTCTTCTCTGTGCAAGACTGTTTACCTCAGTGTGTCCTGTTGGCTCACCTGGAAGAATAACAGCTCACAGTTGAGGGTTCAAATCCTGCCTGAGCTGGTCAGAGATCAGACTGATTCATGTCTGTTTTTATCCGTTTTATTTTCAATTAATATAAAGGTGTTGAGGTGGCTTTAAAAAACTATTTTGGTACATTTTTTAGGCTGTTTCAGGAAGCATTGGTTCACATATAGCTATGAGAAGTAAAGCAATGTAATTGGTGTGTATTCCACATATTAGTTGGATGGGTTAGGCTCCTAAAACACATGGCTTTCAAACCGGGGCGCAGAAGACTTTCACCCAGGAAACGGGTGTTCATGTCCTGGAGAAGTTAAGGAGAAAACACAAGACTTTCACCCAGGAAACAGGTGTTCATGTCCTGAAGAAGTTAAGGAGAAAACACAAGACTTTCACCCAGGAAACAGGTGTTCATGTCCTGGAGAAGTTAAGGAGAAAACACAAGACTTTCACCCAGGAAACAGGTGTTCATGTCCTGAAGAAGTTAAGGAGAAAACACAAGACTTTCACCCAGGAAACAGGTGTTCATGTCCTGAAGAAGTTAAGGAGAAAACACAAGACTTTCACCCAGGAAACAGGTGTTCATGTCCTGAAGAAGTTAAGGAGAAAACACAAGACTTTCACCCAGGAAACAGGTGTCATGTCCTGAAGAAGTTAAGGAGAAAACACAAGACTTTCACCCAGGAAACAGGTGTTCATGTCCTGAAGAAGTTAAGGAGAAAACACAAGACTTTCACCCAGGAAACAGGTGTTCATGTCCTGAAGAAGTTAAGGAGAAAACACAAGACTTTCACCCAGGAAACAGGTGTTTATGTCCTGAAGAAGTTACGGAGAAAACACAAGACTTTCACCCAGGAAACAGGTGTTCATGTCCTGAAGAAGTTAAGGAGAAAACACGAGACTTTCACCCAGGAAACAGGTGTTCATGTCCTGAAGAAGTTAAGGAGAAAACACAAGACTTTCAACCAGGAAACAGGTGTTCATGTCCTGGAAGAAGTTAAGGAGAAAACACAAGACTTTCACCCAGGAAACAGGTGTTCATGTCCTGAAGAAGTTAAGGAGAAAACACAAGACTTTCACCCAGGAAACAGGTGTTCATGTCCTGAAGAAGTTAAGGAGAAAACACAAGACTTTCACCCAGGAAACAGGTGTCATGTCCTGAAGAAGTTAAGGAGAAAACACAAGACTTTCACCCAGGAAACAGGTGTTCATGTCCTGAAGAAGTTAAGGAGAAAACACAAGACTTTCACCCAGGAAACAGGTGTTCATGTCCTGAAGAAGTTAAGGAGAAAACACAAGACTTTCACCCAGGAAACAGGTGTTTATGTCCTGAAGAAGTTACGGAGAAAACACAAGACTTTCACCCAGGAAACAGGTGTTCATGTCCTGAAGAAGTTAAGGAGAAAACACGAGACTTTCACCCAGGAAACAGGTGTTCATGTCCTGAAGAAGTTAAGGAGAAAACACAAGACTTTCACCCAGGAAACAGGAGTTCACGTCCCAGTATTTTTCCAAGAGTGTTGTGTTGTTTAAAGGAAGTGGAGTCATTAAGGCTCTCATGAGCAGCCTTCAGTCTTCTTATCATAGACTTTTCTCAGCAGCTGAGTGAAGGAGCGACAGCGGGCCGCGGTGGCGTTTACCACGGTGCTGCCATTCTTCTGAAACACAATGTGAACTTCCTGCGTCGAGGCGGCGGCACCGCTCCCAGTCTGTCACAGCGCCCCATCACACCCTGTTATTATTTCAATATGCCTCTAAATCCTTCAGCACGCCGGCAAATGAAAGAAACAGATGCAGAGAAAAAATGTTTGAGGGGAAAAGAAAAGTATATTTGAGGGAGGAGAGGAAATGCCTCTCCCTGGTTAACGGAGCCTTTCTTTCAGGGCCTTGGATGTCATTTTGTGGTTCAGATGCTTGAGGAGGCTTGTGGCCAGGAGAAGAAATGGCTGCCCCACAACCACAAGGTTGGCGGTTCAATCCCAGGTCGTCCGGCCAGATGTCAAAGTGTTCCTGAGCAAGAGACTGACCGCCAAGCTGCTCCCAGGACGCTGTACGTATAGCTGTCCACTTCTCCTAATATTTAGGATGGGTTAAATGCAGTAACTACATTTTGTTGTCTTTGTATTTGTACTCTGCACAATGACAATAAAGTTGAATTATTATTATTATTTTTATTCTCTGCACAGTGGAGCCTCACAAGAAGCTGCAGGATTCTCTCCGACCAGAATGAGTTTCTAAGGTTTTATACAAAGTTACAGGAAACAACAGAATAAACAAAAGACATTGAGCTCACACGCTCTGTGGAAGCGCAGCATTAAGACACATGACAGGCGGCACAATCGCTTTGCACCGGCCGTCCCGTTGATTTCCTATGGGTGGGTGGGTGGGGGGGGGGATGGTAGAGTGGTGCCACCTAACAAGGCGCTGCGCTACTGTTGGTGTCGCGTACCGCTTGGATTTGCCGCTTTGCGCTGCCCTCAAATTTCTAAATATTTCACATTTGACCTAGTTGCCGCTGACCTTTCGAAAGCGCAACCAATGAGATAACAGCATGTCATCACCTGGCAATGGGAAATCGCTTCCCTGGCACCCTCGATGACGAATACCTGCGCTGCACTTTGCTCTCGGCGTTTTGCTCCACGCCATACGTAGCGGTGCGCAGAGAGAAAATCACGTATCCGACCCGGTCTCACGCCAGATCGTTAAATGGTCACGTTATGTTGATTCGTGGATTTGTGTACAGCTCACGATATTCTCATTTATTTCGTGTACAGGTCACGATTTTCTCATTTATTTCGTGTAGAGTTTACAATATTCTCATTTATTTCGTGTACAGGTCCCGATTTTCGAACGTGACCATTTCACGAACTGCCATGACACTGGGCTGCTCTGGGGGACGCCACAACGGGGAAATTAAACGCCACAACGGGGAAATTAAACGCCACAACGGGGAAAGGAAACGCCACACGCCAGCAACAACAACGGAACGGTTGTGGTTATTAAGAGAATAAAGCGGGAAGGATCTGCAGCACGAGGTACACGACCCCCCGGTCTCCTCCTGCGTCCACCCCCCCGACCAACCTCCTACGCGGATTTCGCCTTATCAATACCACTCGCTACCGTAATTCATTCTGTGATCACGAAATATGCTTCCCATTGAAATATATTACTTTAAAATCTGCGCTCACTACACGAAAATAACGACATTAACGTGTTCTGTACACGAATCAACAGATTCAACAATGTGACCATCAGATTATTTCTGCTTTTTCTCTAAGTATTAATATTAAAGTATTAAAGTTACGGTTACGCTATTTGTAAATGAGTGTAATTGCAGACTTGCAGATCAGTTTTACATTTGCAAATTATTTTTGTGAGTTCACAAATCTAATATTTTCTATTTGTGGACTGTGTTTTATTTTTTTTTACAGATTACACATTTACACACAGTCGATGAATCTGTTCACAAACTTAATCTCATCCCATAATACCAACATACTTATACTTCAGTACCCTCCTGGTGTCCTCTGGGTCAAATCTGACCATCTTCAAAACGTTTCTATATCAGAATTTATTTTTTTTCAACCAAATTCTACAACAAAACTAACATGGATGGTTCCGTACAACGCTCTTCACAAGTTAAATACATGATCAGTTTAATACTTTCATTGAATTTGGGTGTTTTAGTCAATTTTATAACATTTGAAGAAAAATTGACAATAGAATGTTGAAATAAGTAGGAAAAAAGCAGAAAATATTTGTAAAAAAAAACTTGTAAAAAAATCTTCAAAAACTTAACAAAAAGTGACTAAAACATGGGAGAAGCTGTAAAAAACATACAAAAGCACAGAAAACTATTGACAGAAAACTATAGACAGAAAACAGGCTAATTATTGATCACTAAAATGCTAGTTAACATTAGTAATTAAACTAAACAGCTGATGTAAGTCCAAACTGCCTGTGAGCTTCTCCTGTACTGTACGGTAATTCCTCTACTATGAGACAGTAAGTCTCGTGGTTATGACCCAACCGTTAGCCTATCTTTATAAAAACGTCTGCTACGGAGCCATAACGTGAGGTACAAGGTAACGGAGCCTTTTATACATTGTCGTGTTTCTTTAGAAATAAACAACGGACAAATAAAGTCTTTAAACGCTTCAGATGTAAAGTTATTGGCTGTCAAAGTGACGCCAAAATGAATGGCAGTCAATGGGATGCTAACGGGGGTGATAGCTTATTAGCATCACAATGGCGCCATAGGAGGCTTCACTCTGAGGAGAGAAGCCTGGCCCCTTGGGGTTAAGTAACATGCAGGACGTTGACTCGAGGTTCCAGTTTTAGCTGCAGGAAACAGGAAAGTTTCAGCGAGTAACGAGCCTCGTTAGGGTCACCTGTCACACCGCTGACAGCCAATTAGAGCTCGGCTCGCTCTAACGAGCCGCAGCAGAAGCCTCAGTTTGAGAAACGTGTCAGTTAGGGTGCCTCGTTTCGAGACGTGCGTGAGTGCGCCTACACGGCGTGGCGTGGGTAGATTTGGACGGGCTCGGCCTGTTCTCATCAACCGTACGTTGGAGAAGCCCGAACATGTCTCAGCGTGTAAACTTGGCGTCTCTGCAGGTAGATGAAGGTGAACTTTCTTACTCTTGTCTCTCTGGTTCCTCGTGTTAATCGTCTCCAGAGATGGTCCAGTGGAGAAGGACGCCGTCTGCCTGCGTTAACACCGCGGGTTCGATCCCCGCCAGAGGTAAGACCCCCAACAACACAAACATTAAAAACTTCAAGGGTTGCTTTGCGTTCTCAATCATCGTTCGTTGCGTTGCGTTTGCGTCGATTTCAACTTGCGAATTTCAGAATTTCTACCATCAATCAAAGAGGACGGAACAGAACAGGTGAGTGAAGTTAATTACTTCTTTAAGAAAAACCCTCAATGTACAAAATATCATCTGTCTGCTGCAAGGTTATAATAGTTAACGAAAACAGGGGAGTGCATGTGAGCCCAGGGTACGGGTCCCTTTCTTTCATAACAAAAACAAACTTAAAAATGTACAAAACAACATCCAACTATCTGCACTTTGATTTCCATCTTAACCCTCCTGTCGTCCTCTGGTCAAATTGACCCATTTGCAAAAACTTTCTATATCAGAACTCTGACAAAAGAACGTTGAAAAAAGTGACAAATGTTGGAGAAAAAAAAGCTACAAAAATGCAGGAAACGCTGAAAAAAGTGACTAAAAAAATCTGAAAAAGTGACATCAAAACATCAAAAACATCGCCAAATGTGATAACTTGTTAAAAAAAGTGACAAAAAAAATTGGAAAAAAACGTGAGAAAAAAAAGGTACAAAAATGGACAAAAACATAGTTAAAAAATTCAAAAATGTGACAAAAAAAAAGGAAAAACAGTGACAAAAAAATTGGAAAAAAAACGTCAGAGAAATGGACAAAAACATAGTTAAAACAATTTCAAAAACAGTGACAAAAATATTGGAATAAAATCAACAAAAACGTTGAGCAAAGAACAACCAAATGTTGAAATTTTGACCCAGAAATACACAAAGTTGCACGGTCGACGGTAAGACAACACAAGGAGCTGGTTTTATAATAACAAGGCAGATGTTTTAAAGTCTTACAGAAGACCAATCTTTAGACACAGGACGGAGCTTTTTTTGATACTTTTTTTGAGGTTGCTAAAGTCATGTTGTGCTAATTTTTTGATATGTTTTGATGTTTTCTCCTTGTTGTTTATATGTGTTGAGGACTTCAAAATCAGATCCATTTTTTCTCATCTACCAAGTCAAAAAAACGGAGAAATACTCGATGAATCCAACAATATAACGAGTCACACCTGGACTCTTCTTAAACTGCTCATCCAGGAGACGTTGGATCCTCTCTCGCACCTGGCGCAGCGCAACGCCCGACGCAAGCGTCTGTGCTAGTTTAAGACCGCCGCAATTTCCCATCCAGCGACCACGTCGTTTGAAGAGAAAATGCACCTCGGCCCATCTGGACGTGCTGGTCTTACAGGGAGGTGTGTTCAGGTGCATTCTGGGCGTGCTAGGTCTTACAGGGAGGTGTGTTCAGGTGCATTCTGGGCGTGCTGGTCTTACAGGGAGGTGTGTTCAGGTGCATTCTGGGCGTGCTGGTCTTACAGGGAGGTGTGTTCAGGTGCATTCTGGGCGTGCTGGTCTTACAGGGAGGTGTGTTCAGGTGCATTCTGGGCGTGCTGGTCTTACAGGGAGGTGTGTTCAGGTGCATTCTGGGCGTTCTGGTCTTACAGGGAGGCGTGTTCAGGTGCATTCTGGGCGTGCTGGTCTTACAGGGAGGTGTGTTCAGGTGCATTCTGGGCGTGCTGGTCTTACAGGGAGGTGTGTTCAGGTGCATTCTGGGCGTATTGCTATCTTGAGGCAGCAGGAAGTGATGGCACCATTGACCAACAAAAACCTGGTCTAAAGTCACTAACGCAGCATTTCATTGTTATTTTAACAGCACATTAGTAAAATGCTCCGAGGCTCGTGCACAGCACGTGCACACTATGCTTGTTACACACACAGGGACGCACAGCAGCACACACACATGCAGAAGATTACTAATAAACATATTAGGGTGTAAATCCTCCATCATAACAGCAATGCTCCAAGGTCCAAACGCGCCTGGCTTTTAAAGGGAATGGGAGATGATCTCTGATTGGTTGATTGCATGTTACGCCCAAAACACACCTCTGATTAATGAAGACACTCAGAACAACCCTTTAGAACCAGGCGCCCGGCACACGGACACTTTTTACCGCCGTCAAACTAGCAAAAGTGGATTTGGACACGCCCTAAACACACCTGCACCAGGCGCTTCACGCCGTGACCTCAGATGGTTAAAACATGGCCCTTAAGTGTTTCTCTGCGTCCCTGTTCTTCATTCCCAGATGTCAGTTTCCTGCTGTTGTATCCCAGCGAGTCTGTTTTGGGTCAGGCCGATCTTAAACCCCTTAGCTGTTCACTTTGTAACTTTGTTTGGGTGTCCTCTCGCTCTCTCTAAAGTCTAATATCCGCTCTGCTATATTTTTCCTGCTCTGTTATTTTTACCCCTCCTTCGTGTCCCCCGGCGCTCGCCATCTGCTGTCGAGGACAGTAGTTAGGTGTCCGTGCTTTGAAAGGTATTTCCTGATTCTGTTATTTTACTTTTTTTTTAAAGACACTGGATATCCTCTTTTCATTTATCTGGGTTTTATTTAGACAGCAGCAGGGACGAGAAGTCTGCAGACGCTCAGTGTGAACACTTTTTGCAACACACACACACACAGGCACGCACGCACATTCACAAACACACACACACTCACAAACACACACACACACACACGCGCGCACACACACGCACACTCACAAACACACACAAACACACACACTCACAAACACACACACACACGCGCACACACACACACACACACAAACACACACACACACAGGCACGCAGGCACGCACGCACGCACACTCACAAACACACACGAGCACACACACACGCGCACACACACACACAAACACACACACACGCACGCACAGAATACTAAATAGATAGAACAGAGAATACAAGAACCATTATGCAAAATTAAACGTACGTATACGAGTAACGGTCTATAAATCTGTTGTTTTTGAGAAGTGGGTTAAATGATATTAAAAACGTGGTTTCAGACGCTGCCAGTTCCCAGTCGGATCAGTTCTTGAGCTGCACTCTGAGACAAATAACTGAACATATGGTACCAATACGGATTATAGAAATCCTCCTTTACAGACTTCAACAGGAAGCCTCTTCAGCACAATGTGCTGGCTGATGTAATCCAGAACCTGAAGTAAGCCTCAGGTGTTACACACGTCATCCTGCTGCTGTTTCTTTACATCTGGTCTTTATCGTCCATGCGTTGCATCATTTCTTTTGTTGAAGTCTTCCCCTCTCAGCATGTTCCCATGAAGCATATACCCGCTGTGGAGGAAGGTCTGGCAACGCTGGTCTACCGCTGATACAACCCTGTAGCTGCTTAAACATCTAGCAACAGCTGCTCGGCGTCATGGAGCTCGTAGCCAGCCCGCGTCACGTGATCACACATTTTCGCACTATATCATACGGACCCGCTCATGAGAATGCGTTGCAAAGTTACACTGCATCGCTGTCTTAAAGGTGCTCTAAGAGATGTTGGGTGACGTCACTACTTGTTGACGTTCGAAGTATTTTCAAACATAACGAGGCTAGCTCCCCCCTCCCTCCTCCTCATCCCGTCCCCTCCCCCTCCTTTCCGCGCACTAACCCCCCCAACCCCCCATGGGTTATTGGCTGGAAGACTGTTTGTTATGTTTGGTGGTGCAGGTTGGCGCAGTTTGTTTTTGTTGGTGTTTGTGGAGCCTGGGCTGTCTATGGAGGCCGCATTTTTTACAGTGTGTTCAGGGGACAGGCAGCTAGCAGATAGTGAGGAGATGTTTTTTTACAGTGTGTTCAGGGGACAGGCAGCTAGCAGATAGTGAGGAGATGTTTTTGCGCAAGAAGAAGTAGTGACAATAGTTGGAAACGTGGGAGTGGTTTTAATTAATATATGTAATACATGTAAATATATGCACAATATTCTCCAGTGCAGTATCATATTAATGTTTTCTGTGTGCAATCTCAATGTCAAAAATCTCAGGTGCAATAATATTTATACACAAGTAGTTTTTATTACACTATGTTTATGCAGTTTCTGGTGCACTTTTTGCCATTTCAACTTTCTCTCACAGCTGGTTTCTATTTTATATTGTTCTAAAATATATAGATTTTGTTGTATTTTTTACTGGACTTCTCATATTTTTGTAGAGCTGACTCTCAGAACAACGCACAATAATCCAGATGTACTTGTGTGTACCCTGTACCTGGGCTGTAGTACTCGAGTCCGGTCTTGGACTCGAGTACTACAGCCAAAGGTGGTCCTTCAGTTCAAAAATAAATCTTTCAGTTCAAAAATAAATTAAAGAAATCGTTACTTGACAGAAATTAACAGACCGGAACACAAGGAATGGATTTGTAATTGTCGTGGAAATTATTCTTTTTAACACGGGGTAATTAAATAAAAGGTTTAAATTGAAGTGCCCTGGTCCTCAAACAATAATTATATTTCTTTCTTCTCAATTTGTTTAAGGTTTGTTTCAAAAATATTGAATTCCAATTAAATCCGTTAAAATTCGATCTTACCCGTGTTGGTTGAAATTGTTTTCCGTTCGTTTGGAATGGAGTGGAACAGTCGAGAGTCTCTCCGCTCCCTGACCTCTTTCTCTCAAGAAAACCCTTTTTATGGTCGAGGTTAGAGGCAGGAGATTAATCTCCTGGTTGGCGAGACTTCAGGGCCCGGAGAGATCTCTTCTTGTGTCCATCCATCCCGGGTTTCGGCACCAAAATTGTCGTGGAAATTATTCTTTTGAACACGGGGTTAAGTAAATAAAAGGTTTAAATTGAAGTGAAACAAATGAAGACCATCGAGCAGAAATCAAAGTCTGGTTGTCGAGTGTTTATTCTCTTGCACCGCGGTCCAAGTGAAAGAGCGTTCTGATTCACAATCAGGCAGACAGACATAATATAGAGAAACAACAAATGGTCACTTTCAACCCCCCCTCCTTGGCTTCCTGCAAAAACACAGTTTACACAAACACTTTATGATCGGTCAGGTCACCCCCTTTGGCACAGTACACCCCCAAAGACATAACACCTTTCCTTGTCTCAGCTGTTGAAGAAGTTAAACTGTGGCCAAAGCTTGTTTATGGCGCCTCTGTCTTCTTATCAACGGTTGTTTGGATAAACAGATGACCGGAGAGGCCTCGGGAACGGTCTCTGAGAGCTTTTCTCTACACAGTTTTATGGCTTCAGCTGTTCCATCTGTTAGAAACCTTTTTCTAAATTTAAACCATAATCTAAGCACACTAACCTAACAGTGTTAAATGTAATTTGCCATCACATAATGTAAAGGTATTGTTGTATATTGCTGTATATAATTGTACGCTGTATTTGCATATCTATTTGCTTTGTATTAATATGATTTTGTAAAATAGGGGCACGAACTAATAAGCTAATTGCTTCCGCCTGCTCCTTCTCAAACTAATTATTTCTTTTTTTTTTGATTGTTTGTGTTTTTATTTTGTGGTTTTAGTTGTTGTTTGTTTTGCAACATTGTTGATTGTTCGAGATGAATAATAAGAAAATGAAGTCTTGACTACAGTTGTGCCCCGTACCTGTGCTAACACGCTGGCAGCATTGCGTGTTTCTGGCGAGGCTGCAGTCTGTTCTGTGAGCTTCATGCTTTTAATCTAATTTGAAAAAAATAATCATTGTGAGTGACGCAAGCAGTTGTTTAATACATATTACACGAGTCCCAAAATCCCCCCTCGAGTGACGCTCATTTTTTAAAATCTTTTTTATTGAAGGCAACGCCTCGTAGAGGACGCACACTCAATCACATACACAAGAGAATGACATATTCAACCTCGAAGA
>CM042443.1:1357411-1379911 GCA_023631565.1 Gymnocephalus cernua | reverse complement strand
CCCACAGCCCTATGTTCCCACAGCCCTATGTTCCCACAGCTCTATGTTCCCACAGCTCTATGTTCCCACAGCCCTATGTTCCCACAGCCCTATGTTCCTACAGCCCTATGTTCCTACAGCCCTATGTTCCTACAGCTCTATGTTCCTACAGCCCTATGTTCCTACAGCTCTATGTTCCCACAGCTCTATGTTCCCACAGCTCTATGTTCCTACAGCTCTATGTTCCTACAGCTCTATGTTCCTACAGCTCTATATTCCCACAGCCCAATGTTCCCACAGTCCTATGTTCCCACAGTCCTATGTTCCCACAGCTCTATGTTCCCACAGCCCTATGTTCCCACAGCCCTATGTTCCTACAGCTCTATGTTCCTACAGCTCTATGTTCCTACAGCTCTATGTTCCTACAGCTCTATGTTCCCACAGCCCAATGTTCCCACAGTCCTATGTTCCCACAGTCCTATGTTCCCACAGCTCTATGTTCCCACAGCCCTATGTTCCCACAGCCCTATGTTCCCACAGCCCTATGTTCCCACAGCTCTATGTTCCAACAGCTCTATGTTCCCACAGCCCAATGTTCCCACAGTCCTATGTTCCCACAGCCCTATGTTCCCACAGCTCTATGTTCCAACAGCTCTATGTTCCCACAGCCCAATGTTCCCACAGTCCTATGTTCCCACAGTCCTATGTTCCCACAGCTCTATGTTCCCACAGTCCTATGTTCCCACAGCCCTATGTTCCCACAGCCCTATGTTCCCACAGCTCTATGTTCCCACAGCCCTATGTTCCCACAGCTCTATGTTCCTACAGCTCTATGTTCCTACAGCTCTATGTTCCTACAGCTCTATGTTCCTACAGCTCTATGTCCCCACAGCCCTATGTTCCCACAGCCCTATGTTCCCACAGCTCTATGTTCCCACAGCCCTATGTTCCTACAGCTCTATGTTCCCACAGCTCTATGTTCCTACAGCTCTATGTTCCCACAGCCCTATGTTCCTACAGCTCTATGTTCCCACAGCTCTATGTTCCTACAGCTTTATGTTCCTACAGCTCTATGTTCCCACAGCCCTATGTCCCCACAGCCCTATGTCCCCACAGCTCTATGTTCCTACAGCTCTATGTTCCTACAGCCCAATATTCCCACGTTCTAAGATTTTTCTTTAAATTAGGCCCTATGTTAGCTTTAGGGTTACATTCCATCTGTATTACATTTCTACTGGATAATAGGTTGGGTGTAATTGGCTACCAAATTGCTAGAAAGGGGGATAAAACATTGAAAAAAGCGCCAAAATGGTCAAAAAAAGAGACTAAAATGTCAGAAAAAGATTGAAGATTTTCAGGACGACAAGTGCACGGTCCAATGGAAGACAACACAAGGGTTAAAACAATAACACAAGCTACGCGTGCGACAGAAAATTCAAAGTATATGAAGAGTCGAACCTACAGCCAAAGAGATTAATATTTCAAACCACATCTCCTGAATCGTCCTGCATGTGAACATCTGTGTGCGTTCAGATGTTCCCGTTCATTGTGTGCCAAGGGCATTTGCTCATCCCATACATCCAGAACATGTCGTGCCAGCGGTCTGTTTGCTCCAACTGTAATCCATTAGCAAATGCATGGATGTAAGTTACTACTGACACGCGAGGTCTGAGAAACTGCACGATTGGTTGCAAACAGAACGGTTCTTTTATAATCAGATTAACAGAAAACAAAAACCTGAATGATTTGTTTCAGGCTGGGGTTGGCTGAGGATTCGTCGACATCAAATGAAAAGTGGAATGCTTTCTATTTAGTGTCTAGACTAGGGATGCACCGAATCCAGATTTTGGGTGTTTGACCGAATACTGAGTCGTCCTCCCGTCCTCAGTCCATGAACCCAGTAAACTCATTAATGGAGTAACCAGTGACTGTCCTTCCTTTGCCGTACCTGAAGTTGCTGCATTCTGGCTGCTGTCTGGAGATTCCTTCACGCACAACTCGTATTCTTTCAGATCTTTCATGCCAGATGTTGTAACGGCGGCCATGTTGTGTATTGTTTAGGCTCCTCGCCACCACAAGACAAACCGGCGTAGCAGATTGAACGTGTAGCATGACTTGAACGGCCTTCTTTTGACTGAAAGTTCTGCCAGACAACACCAGTTCCATGTCCACTTTGTCACAGCCGACTGCATTGAACGCTCCACCTACGGAAACACCTTCCCGTAATCAACGGCGCCGTCATTACGTTGACCAGCGTAGCGCGCGTGGTGCAAGCGTAAGGTTCGGTTCAGTAGGAAAAAATTCCTCAGACACCCAACGCCGTCAAAAAGCCCAATATTCAGCCGGCTCTGAAGCTAAATCCTGGATTTGGTGCATCCCTGGTCTAGACACTTCCTGCCTCATATAGTTGTGCTTCTGCAAGGTTTTCAGTGTTTATCGGCTCCTGTCGATGTACAAACTGGTGTTGAAAGCCCTTCCTCTTCAATATTTTAAGACTGTCACTAAAACCTGATGTTTCTATTGATGGATAATTTTCTGTTGTTAAACTCCACTGGCACCGCTGCAGATATCCGATATACCAGAACGATCCTTAACTCTAGTTTGGTCCTAAAAAAAATTTCTGCACTTTCTTTTTTCACTACCACCACTAACACAGACTTATTTCCTCTAATTTTACAGTTTTTTAGGGGATTTATGGTAAATAAACCTAATTTATATGAAATTATATTATAATGTTTGTGTTAAGGCATAGACAGGTACTTATGGGAACGTAGGAGGAGACTTGGTTGAACCGTAGGCAGGTGTTTATGGAAACGTAGGAGGAGACTTGGTTCCATTATATCTGGTTGAAAAATCCATGAGAAGCCAGACTCACGTGACGAGTTCGTCCAGTCAGCAGGCGGTTTTAATTTGTTGGGCGACAATACGGCGCCTGCTGTTATGGAGATGTATTACGTCTTGCGCACGTGCAGAACGTACGCTCAAGTTGGCGTCGTTTCGGCGTGTTCCGAAGCACTTTTTGGACCTCGGGGAGCCGACTGATCAGTCCAACTGGCTTTACTGCCAATGGTCGCCGTCGGGTTGGTGTGTCAGGGACATTAAGCTCTTCGTTTGGCTGAATGAAGGGCTGAACCAGTCTGTAAATCCCCTGCCCGAAACCCTCCCCCCATCATCCCTCCCTGCATCAATGAAATGAAATGAGCTGACAACATAAACCCTCACTGGACAGGGAAATGTTTATCATTCATCCCTTTGATGTATGCTGGACAGTAGGACTAACCCTTTGCCTATAAGAGAGAGGTTAAGGTTTACACATGTGGCAGGCAGCAGATGTTGGCGTTAAAATAAGCTGATAGAGTAACTCAGCTGATGTTTGTTTGGAAGGAAATCCATCCTACGGAGACACAACACCACAGAGAAAACAACCGACAGATCAGACCGTTGTCTCTCTACATACTACTCTCTACTGTTGTCTCTCTATATACTACTCTCTACTGTTGTCTCTCTATATACTACTCTCTACTGCTGTCTCTCTACATACTACTCTCTACTGTTGTCTCTCTACATACTACTCTCTACTGTTGTCTCTCTATATACTACTCTCTACTGTTGTCTCTCTATATACTACTCTCTACTGCTGTCTCTCTACATACTACTCTCTACTGCTGTCTCTCTACATACTACTCTCTACTGCTGTCTCTATACATACTACTCTCTACTGTTGTCTCTATATACTACTCTCTACTGCTGTCTCTATACATACTACTCTCTACTGCTGTCTCTATACATACTACTCTCTACTGTTGTCTCTCTATATACTACTCTCTACTGCTGTCTCTATACATACTACTCTCTACTGTTGTCTCTCTACATACTACTCTCTACTGTTGTCTCTCTACATACTACTGTCTACCCTTGTCTCTCGACATACAGTATAGTTTTTCTTTTCTTTGATCCTTCAGATTTTAACAGGTTTTCCTGTTAAAAAAACCTGCATATACATATTAATATTGGTGTTCTTTATGTTTTTCTAGGGACTTGACCACACCTGCTGAAAGAACAACAACTCCCAGAAGCCCCTTAAATCCGGAGGGACTCGATCACATCCCACCAAGACCTCCATTCATTGCAAGACACTAGACAACAACAAGTCTGACTCCAACCAGTTAGCGGATACTTGGACACTGGAGACTTTGACTTTTTCTCATCAGGACTTGCTTAAACTAACTGAAGCGTTGCAAGCTGGTGTCCTGTCTGCTGGACTGGGATGGAAGTGAATCCGATGATGAATACTACATACAGCAGTAACATTACTTGATCTAAGAAAGAAGGATCTTGTGATCAGTAACCACCATCATGGACATCTGCTAGGAAATGACATGATAAATGACAAAAGATTAAACTGCGCCTGATAAAGGGTATAAAATTGAAGGTAGATTAATTTGTGCCCTAAGCACTCCGTAGTTTGTCTGTTCGAAGGTATTTCCATGACTTCACGAAAACTGTCTTTCTGCAAAACCAATGTTTAAAACAAAAACTGCTCTTTTTCTTCTTTTCACTGCAATATATGCCTGTTTAGTCTGCTGTGCTAGCTGTGGCAGGCTGGGGCAAAGGGCTAAAATAATGGGTTTAACTTTAAGAAGACTTTTATGAGAAGACGTGAACCAGCAGTTGTTTTATTTGCCTGCTAAAGCTATAGCTTTACCAAGTTAACTGATGGTATCTATCAAAACAAGCAGATGGCTCAGATTTAAGATGACCAGCTCTACATCCAAAACGGACAGAAATTAACTAAATAAATTTTAAGATTATATTGCTTTTCTATAGACCGACTGACCGTGACGTTCCGCAAACACAAAAGTCACTTCTGGCTAGACAAATGGGGAGTGTGTTCCCACATTTCCTTTTTCATGAATTTGTATCAGATTTTATCCCCCTAACCCTAACCCTAAAAAATCTTGTGGGAGTTTAGGGCTTAAATTGAAGGGAAATGTAGGAACCAAGACCTAATTTTGAAAATGTCCTAGAAATGTGGGAAAATAGGGCCTAATTTAAAGAAATCTTAGAAATGTGGGAACATAGAGCCTAATTTTAAGAAATCTTAGAAATGTGGGAAAATAGGGCCTAATTTTAAGAAATCTTAGAAATGTGGGAACATAGAGCTGTGGGAACATATAGGGCTGTGGGAACATAGAGCTGTGGGAACATAGAGCTGTAGGAAGATAGAGCTGTGGGAACATAGAGCTGTGGGAACATAGAGCTGTGGGAACAGAGCTGTGGGAACATAGGGCTATGGGAACATAGAGCTGTGGGAACATAAGGCTGTGGGAACATAGAGCTGTGGGAACATAGAGCTGTGGGAACATAGGGCTGTGGGAACATAGAGCTGTGGGTACATAGGGCTGTGGGTACATAGGGATGTGGGAACATAGAGCTGTGGGAACATAGAGCTGTAGGAACATAGAGATGTAGGAACATAGAGCTGTGGGAACATAGGGCTGTGGGAACATATAGGGCTGTGGGAACATAGAGCTGTGGGAACATAGAGCTGTGGGAACATAGAGCTGTGGGAACATAGGGCTGTAGGAACATAGAGCTGTGGGAACATAGAGCTGTAGGAAGATAGAGCTGTGGGAACATAGAGCTGTGGGAACATAGAGCTGTGGGAACAGAGCTGTGGGAACATAGGGCTATGGGAACATAGAGCTGTGGGAACATAAGGCTGTGGGAACATAGAGCTGTGGGAACATAGGGCTGTGGGACCATTGGGCTGTGGGAACATAGAGCTGTGGGAACATAGAGCTGTGGGAACATAGGGCTGTGGGAACATAGAGCTGTGGGTACATAGGGCTGTGGGTACATAGGGCTGTGGGAACATAGAGCTGTGGGAACATAGAGCTGTGGGAACATAGGGCTGTGGGAACATAGAGCTGTGGGTACATAGGGCTGTGGGTACATAGGGCTGTGGGAACATAGAGCTGTGGGAACATAGAGCTGTGGGAACATAGAGCTGTGGGAACATAGAGCTGTGGGAACATAGAGCTGTGGGAACATAGGGCTGTGGGAACATAGAGCTGTGGGTACATAGGGCTGTGGGTACATAGGGCTGTGGGAACATAGAGCTGTGGGAACATAGAGCTGTGGGAACATAGGGCTGTGGGAACATAGAGCTGTGGGTACATAGGGCTGTGGGTACATAGGGCTGTGGGAACATAGAG
Source organism: Gymnocephalus cernua (assembly GCA_023631565.1). Taxonomy (NCBI): domain Eukaryota; kingdom Metazoa; phylum Chordata; class Actinopteri; order Perciformes; family Percidae; genus Gymnocephalus; species Gymnocephalus cernua. Next base: position 1,373,714 of record CM042443.1, on the reverse strand, counting down.
CTGTGGGAACATAGAGCTGTGGGAACATAGAGCTGTGGGAACATAGAGCTGTGGGAACATAGAGCTGTGGGAACATAGGGCTGACTCCGACAAATGGGCATTGAGTTGAATTGATATACAAAGTTGTTTCTTTCTGTTGTTACTTTCAGCCGTAGCTTTTTAAAGATATATAGTTAAACACAAGGGTCGGACTTATCTGTGGTCTCTGCTATGTTTATTTTTCTGTCCTGTGTTGCTTTGCTAGCGTCTTTGATAAACCAAATCTGGCGTAAGGAACAGAAACGTGTCAACGCCTGTTTGGTCGGACTGACTAATAGTTTGGGTGGTGTCATTTTCGTTAGTCTGTGGCCCAACAGGTACATTAGCTCTCCAAACTAATGTTAGTCAAAGTGTTGACATATGAAAGCATTAAACATGCGTTTTAGATGGAGATGAGAGTAGATCCAGTTGTTTCTCGTCCCCGTTTGCTCAGCGGGGACTGCCCATTTCTCCGACATTACCTTGCGTAAGCATGGACGCCTGGCCAATAAATGCTATTGAAGGGCGGGTCTTGGCGTGGCCATAGTGGGATTCGTAATATCGCTGGTGAACGTCAGGACTAGTGGGCTGTAGGACCAAAGGGAATTTTTCGGGTTATTGAGAAGTTGGAACAATGGAGCGTCGGAGAAATGACATGGCATCTTGCTCAGCACGTTACACTGTATGTACGGGGCGCAGGAGGTTTTGACCCGGATGTTATTGGAAACAAACATTGTGATTGAGTGTGAGCAAGTCTTTACAGAGTGAGGGAGAAGGCAACTAAAAGCTTTTCATGACCTCTCAGCCACTATGGGACCCAGAACAAAATGAAAATGTGAACTTATTTGTTTCTTGTCATAATTTCAGCTATTAAAGATACACTCCCTGATCATGTTGTTGTATGAGCAAAGCTAGACCACCAACCCTGCAGAGTGTACACATGCCCAAGGGCCTGAAATAATGCCCCAAGTTCACCTTGCGTCATTTGGTTAACTGCAAATCTGTGAGGGAATTGTCTCCTAAAGGGTCACTTAAAAATCAAGTTTTACCACCTGTATCATAAGTTTTAATTTCCTAAATAAACATTCATCAAATTATCAAACATAAAAAGACACTCTGTAACATGTTGACTTTGGATACTACAAACCTCCATTTTTGGAACAACCAACACATTTCAATTCCAAACACGTCACATGCTGACACTTGGTCGGTAGGGTATCAGCGTCAGATACTGACGCACAACGCACCTTAGCGTCTGCATGTAGTATTCGATATATTTCAAATTAATTTTCATTCATAGTTTCACATCATAACAGAAGATTTCTCAGGACACTTTACAGATAGAGTAGGTCTAGGCCACACACTATAATAAACAAAGACCCAACAATTCCACCCCAAGAAAGAGCCAGACCTTCCTCCACAACGCTGAAGAGGAAGGTCTGGCTACTCCACACAATATTCCCATATAGGAGAAAAATGTGCTCTGGTTTATCGGCATTTCTTTACACCAATCACAATCGTCTGGGGCTAAGCTCCGGACGGAGCCACGGTGCCTCTGCTAAATCGTCTCAGGAAGGAACTTGTTTTGGTGGAACATGTGTACGTTCAAAAGTAGTTTTAGTCGTGCAACAGAAATCTCCGATTGGACAGATAGTCTAGCTAGCTGTCTGGATTTACCCTGCAGAGATCTGAGGAGCAGTTAACCAGAGTCCTCACAAATCAACCGGAGGTTAGAACGCCAACACAGAGACAGAGGAAGGGGATGCACATCTGGCCGAAAATTCAGGCGGAATTTCTGGCGGCACCGGAACCATAACAGTAATGAAATGTCGTCGATATAGACTACTCTAACCATAACTACAGTGCATATGGAAAGTAGTCACAGCGCTTCACTTTTTCCACATTTCATTATGTTACAGCCTTATTCCAAAATGGATTCAATTCATTTTTTTCCTCAAAATTCTACACACAATACCCCATAATGACAACATCAAAAAAACTTTTTTTAAATGTTTGCAAATTTATTAGAAATAAAGAATAAGGCTGTAACATAACAACATGTGGAAAAAGTAAAGCACTGTGAATACCTTCCGTATGCACTGTAGATGGTTGTACTCCGCACGTTGAAAAACCATGCCAAAGGGTCCTGACAACGAGTGTTGGAACAACGTTGTGACAAAATCAAAGAATCTCTTAACTCTCCTGTTGTGCTCGGGTCAAATTTGACCCATTTTCAAAAAGTTTCTATATCAGAAATTTGGGTTTTCTTTCAACCAAATTGTCCAAAAACATAACATGGATGGTTCCATACAACCATTGCTCTTCACAAGTAAAATAAATTATCAGTTCACTACTTTCATTGAATTTCGGTGTGTTATTCAATTTAATAGTGTTTGAAATTTTTTTTTTATCAAATAACAAAAACATCACAAAAAAGTGCAGAAAAATTGACAAAAACATTGACAAAAGAATTGTAAAGAAAGTGACCAAAAAGTCAAAAAAGTGACAAAAAATATCAGGAAAAACATAATGACGAATTATTTTGAAAAAAGTGACCAAAATGTCACCAAAAAAGTTTTAATTTTAATTTGACCCAGAAAAATTAAAAGTTGCATCGTTAATGGGAAGACCTCACGAGGGTTAAAGCAATAGTTTCCGATTTTTATGTGTTTTTTTAATGCAGGAATGAAACTGTTTAGACCAGATTCGCCGTCTTTCTTTGACTGATTCTGAATGTCAGATAAATGGCACACTGGTTTAATCTCTCTTCCTTCCTGAAAACGACCAAATCCTCCTCGCCCAAAAAGACTCTTGTTTCTGACGTCAGGCCGTGCCTTCTGCCCATTGGCCCTGGCATCGTCTGACAGATAATCCAACCCTGAGTCTATTGAGGACTCGTGCCACAGAGGCCCATACTGGCACAAATCCTCTTACATAAAAAATAAACAGCACACAGCCAGCTGAGCAACCACCAATGGATGCATCCCATCCATAATATAAATTGCACAATTATCCACCCACCTCCCCCTTCCATATTCCATGTTTGTGGATTATATGGTGACCGTCACAGAGAATTAGGAGCATGTATTATGTATTTGTTTTTGCCCTGTGCCATTTGAAGGGTTACATAAGCTTCAGGTTGTCAACAGGCTGAGATCTCGTAGTGTTTGGGCTCATCTAATGCGTACATGCCACCGCAGCACGCAACAACGCTGATCTGACCAAAACCCTGGACAAGCAAACTGCGTCTGTTTGTCCGTCTGTGACGTCAGATGTGATCCAGACTCCTGAACGTCAGGGACTACATCACATTAAAGTGCTTCTGTTAAAAGTACTCTTCCTTTAAGACATTTAAAGGGTAACTTTATGTTTTTGTGTCTAAGTGATTGATGGGAGCAACAATTTTTGAAATTGGTCCAAGCTGCAATTTAACGTTATTGGCCAACTGCGCACCTTCAGTTAGCGTCCACTAAAAGTTCTGTTTTTGCCGCTGACAGACTCAGATTATTATTCTAAGTGTGTGACAACATTATGAAAGGATCCCTACAGAGATAGACCTTTTAGTTAAAGAGTAAGATCCTTTTAGTTTAACATCAAACAGCCCCGAAATCACCATCACCAAACTACACCAGACTCCATGTAAATAATCAGGACTTTTATCATCGTAAAACACAGTTCATTCAAAGTGGACAGAAACTAAATAAAACTACCACAAACTGTCTTGGTTCATCTTTCCACTGTTCCAACAATCACCACTCTGGTCTGGTTGAAATAAACCCTTAATTCACTCAATTAAATGTGGAGATAGTAACTAATTTTTTTATTTTTTTATTAACTTTAACTAATTCTGGCATATTTAGATGGTGTTTTTATACAACAATGTTCATGAATATGCATGGTCCCTATCAAATAAACCAATAAAATAAAATAAAATATGCTGGCTCAATACACGCTAAAAGTCCTGATTATTTAGTCTGGTTAGCTGTGTGACAATGCATTTTCCATCTGATCCAATTAATTAATTAATGTAGTACTTCATGAAATATCAGTAATGTACAAGGATTACTAATATTTCATGCATGACTTAAAACAAGAACCTTTAGTGACGTAAACAGGAACATCTACACAGTGTATTTTCATCCATTTCATGGACTTTTGGATTTTAAAGCAGCACTAAAAAGTGCTCCACTGTCAGTGTATGATGATGCTCTGAACCCGTGGGATTAGCAGAATATCCTAATCTCCCTTTCACTTTGAGAAAATGGTATTACATAAACAGAGTTCCATTGGGTGCTAAAGAGGGTAAAATATGAGACAAAATAAACCAAAAGATGGAGCTGTACATGTATGTGTTCTCACTGGGATTTAATCTGAATGAAGAGCGAAGATATTTCAGCCGTCGAAGGGGAAAGATAAGTTGAAATTCATACACAAAGAAACTCAAAGTGCTTTACAGAAACATATTTAGCCATCAACAATGAGGTACATTCAAGAGACAAAGGACAATTAAAATAAATAATGGAAAAAGCTACAAAAAAGCTAGAAAAGAAGCAAAAGTCTGAAAACAGTGCCCAAAAAGTGTCAAAAATGGAACATAAATCTTGTTTTGCAAGTTTTTGTAGCGCAATTCATACACAAAGAACTCAAAGTGCGTTACAGAGTCATATATACACATTTATACATAAACAGTGCCAAAAACGGGGGGAAAGGCGCCAAAAAATGCAACAACAGCGTTGAGAAAAAGCAAAGAATTCAGTAAAAAACACAAAAACATGCCAAAATGTAGAAAATAAATGTAGAAAAAGAAACAAAGACATAGAAATGTTTATGTGCATTGCAAATCATTCACAAAGAAACTAAAAATGCTTCACAGAAACACATTGAAACACAAACAATGAAGTATATTTAAGAGACAAAAGGACAATGAAAATGAGAGAAGAAATAATTCAAATTAAAACATTGTAATAAAACAGACATAAAAAGTAGGGATTCATTTCTTCTATTAACTGAAAATGTATTTTAAAGAGAATATACTTTTCTTCCAAGTACACTTAGCTGGTAATACTCCATCAGAATCAGATTTATTGCCAAGTATACTAATACATACACAAGGAATTTGACTTTGATAGGTCAACTCTCTATACGTTCAACAAATAGACATGTAGTAGTAAACATTCAGTAGATACATAGTAATATAGACACATACTGTACACTAGAGCCAACAATATACATATAGGCACATATCAACATAATATACAAAAATACATGACAATGTCTCATTTCTTCTATTAACTAAAAGTGTATTTTACTTGTGAAACTTTAAGTATATTTAGCTGATAATCCTTCATGTCTTTCACTGATAGGATCCATAAAGCAGGACTTCTACTTGTTCCAGAGTACGTTTTGTGTTTTGTGTGCTTGGATTCTCTCTCTGTGGAGGAGTTTGTGGGGAGGTGCTGCCCTCTGCTGGACTGGTGTAAGTTTTACAGTCTCAATTGTCGAATGAATGTCAAACCATATGACTTTTTATATGAACATTAGGTCAGTTGTTTACATGACATTTTAGTCATTTATATTTGCTTTGGCACAAAATGCACTGAGTAAGCCTTGCAGAACAAAATGGTTTGCATTAATTTGCTATTGAATCACATTATTCTCATATGCAACTATTTGGGTTCGCCCTGAGAGAGTATGGAAAGTATATATATGTATGCATGCATGCATATATATATATATATATATATATATATATATATATATATATATATATATATATATATATATATATACACAATGTTCATTGTGTAAATCCCTACATGCAAAACAGTGCAACCAACAATCACAATAACCTGTCACACATATATTAGATACATAATACTTAAGTGTGCTGTAAAAGTTGTCAGATGGATAGACTTGGAGGCTATTGAGCTCAACGGTTACGCCAACTTTTTAACGTCTCCAGTTCCGGAAGTCTTTTTCTGGAAGTGTGTTACATAGTAGTCAAAAAAGTTGGAAAAAGTGCAAAAAAATCAAAATTAGTGACGAAAATGCCGAAAAAGTGCAAGAAAAAATCTTATAGTAAAGAGCAAAAAAAACAAATGTTTAAAAAAGTGGCAAAAAGGGCGAAAAAACATAAAACAAGTGTATGAATGGGTTAACAAACATAAAAACAAAAACGCTGAAAAAATGCACTTAAAACAATTTAAAGTTGCAAAGAGGGCGAAAAACAAAGTTACAAAACATCAAAATAAACAGCGACAAATGTAGAAAAAAGCTAACTGAAATGAATGAAGTGTTGAAAAGCGACATAATAGTTGAAAAAAGTGCAAAAACGTCAAGCAATGACGAAAATGCCGAAAACGTGCAAGAGCAAAAAATGATTACCTTTTAATTATACCTTTTTAACAGATCTGCTTTAGACAACAAAACAAACTGAGACCCAGACTGGATTTGAACCTTTATTCATCAATTTATTAATTATTATTGTTTTGATCAAGAGAAACATAATCAAAGACAAACAGGAAAAATATCTTTGAACCAACATGACGGAGCGGCGGAGGCTCTGAGAAATCACAGCCAATAAAAAAGAAAAAGAAAAGTTAAGTGCTCTGAGTTGGGGGAATACATTCATACACAAACATAGCCATGAAACAATAGAACTTTATACATATATACATACATATATATACATATGTATGTATTTATATGTCTATATAAAGGGTGCAATTTTCCGGGGTGATACGTGGGATTTCGCCCTTTCTACCACTAGCTTTTCCAATAATTTAACTGACATTTCTGTTAATCCAAAAAACGTAAAATTCTGTAGATTTACATATACATTTACATATATCCTCTATACCTTTTAACGAACATTTCTGTTAATACAAAAACCTCGTAGAAAAAATACGGAAAAACATCTGTGAAAAAATCATTACAGATAATTCCTTCATAGTACATTAGTCCGTATTTCTACAGACTTTTCTAACAGTGTAAGTAAAGCGCTGCAACGTGCAAAGATGCGATTGAACGATGAAATACGAGCGGTGGTTTAGCCAGCAATAGGTGACTGTGATCCGGCTCCAGGAACCACCAGATGACGGTGCTCTCAGAGGCTGTGGTAGTGGAGTTTAGCCAGAAAAGGTGATCGTCATGCGGCGGGACCAAAACGACTCGTTACCCTCTGAGGTCTGAGGGCATTTTCACACATCTTCTTAAAGCGCTGTTTAATATTGACACCATGTTGTGCTATTTCATTTTGAGATTACTTTCCTTTGGATATTGAAGTTCATAAAGTGTCGAGGCCGAGTGGCACTAACATTATATCCACGGTATTGAAAACGGGATTTAATTCTTGCAAAAACATCCCCCCTATCTGATTTCTTCACAAATCACACCCTATATATATATATATATATATATATATATATATATATATATATATATATATATATACACACACACACACACACACACACACACACACACTATAAGCATCTACATGTAGCATCTGTTGCAAAAACAGCTGACTGAGCACCTGCACAGGTAATGGAGGGTTTGAGGTATTTCAACTATGCACAGAGGAAAAGCTTCGACACTAAACAAGCCTCTGTAATGCCCATATTTCGGTTATATTTCTTCTATATGTAACTATACGTGTAAAAGCTGCAACTAACGATTGTTTACAAAGTAGATTAATCTGCTGATTGTTTTCTCGGCTAAATCGATTAATTGATTGATCTATAAAATGTCAGAAACAATTGTTAAAAATGCCCAGTTTCTTAAACTCAAAGCTTGTTTTGTCCGGCAATAAACCGAAACATTATCCTGGAAATCCAGAGTTCTTTACTCAGCGAGTCACTCTGGCATTCAGTAATGATGCTCATTAACTATGCCCTGGTAGCCGAGCTGCACCAATCACATCGGTGTATCTGATGTAGGCGGGCCAGAGGCCAGCTGCACCAATCACATCGGTGTATGTGATGTAGGCGGGCCAGAGGCGAGCTGCACCAATCACATCGGTGTATCTGATATAGGCGGGCCAGAGGCGAGCTGCACCAATCACATCGGTGTATCTGATATAGGCGGGCCAGAGGCGAGCTGCACCAATCACATCGGTGTATCTGATGTAGGCGGGCCAGAGGAGAGCTGCACCAATCACATCGCTGTATCTGATATAGGCGGGCTAGAGGCCAGCTGCACCAATCACATCGGTGTATCTGTAACAGGGCCAGAGGCCAGCTAAACAGATGACGACAGCGCTGCGACGTCAAAGTCATTAGTAAACATCGCAAGATGGCTACGGACGAACACCAGTTGTTTGAAACGGCGTTGGCCGCTACAATGAACGAGTTAGACTCAGCTTTTTATCTAGAAGAGGAACAGAAGACGGCGCTCCACTCGTTCCATTGCAAGAAGGACGTTTTTCTGGTAGCTAAGAGTGTAATCTACCAGTTAACTCTACTGGTAGCTAAGAGTTTAATCTCCCAGTTAGCTCTACTAGTAGCTAAGAGTGTAATCTACCAGTTAACTCCGCTGGTAGATAAGCTTATGGGGCTCTGGATACGTCACCCCGTGTATTGCTGTGATTGGTCGTGGTGTTATCCAATTGCGTGCAGTGAGATTTCCAAATGCATGCTTGGTGCCGCCCCTCGAGTTGGGCCATTTTCATCACTCATTACCAGACCCTTAATCTTTCGGACTTGGGTCTGGATTTCCAGGCTGCCTAAACATATTCAGTTTAATATGATATAAAACTGAGAAAAGCAGAAAATCTGCTTATTCAAGAGGCTGGAAAAGAGAATTGTCTGTTCTTATAGCATGAAAAAGTACTTTAAACTTCATGTAACCCTTTCCAAAATACACAGGAATATATATCTATGTAGGAAAACAGACTGTACAAAACAAAAACAAGATCTCTGTATAAACATTAAAACCTTTATCAATATATAACTTTAAAGACTTTGTATTCTTTTGCTCTGTAGTAATCTCCCTCCGAACTCGTAAAATACGGATGTTTGGACAGTGGCTGTCAGCGTCTGAAGTGATGAAAAAACGCCCTTCAGCGTGTTAGTAGAACATACCGGGGGAGCAGCAGCTACACAGGGTTTAGCGAGTAGTATGTAACGCCAAAATTCAAAAACATGATGCTAAAGGAGAATTTTAGCATCATATAATGACAAAGGCACCTGACCAAGCGTCCGTATTTTACCAGATGGGAGTGAGAATCTGTTGGTAGTAAAGAGAAATAAAGTGATTTCCACACCAATCACCCAAATATACATTCATGTCTGACTCGGCCACCGGGGGGCGTACTCGTTGCCGAGCTACGCTTTAGAAAATTCGAAAAAATAAAGTTCATGCCAAAGCCATAAAGAACCATCTATTGCACACGTTTGTTTTGTTTCTAGGTTAAATCTTTAAACTATTTCTGTGTGTGAGAAACATTTGTAACTTCGGAGCTTATAAAAACATGTCAAAACATTCATTTATAAACAGCACATTTGATGATTATAATAGACACATTCTATTGGCAAATATACACATAAAAAAAATACACATTGCTCTACATTTGGGGGGGGGGGGCATTTTGGGACATTTATCAAGATCAGTGAGTTCATTTTAACGTTTTCTTTGTAGTTATGTAGTTCTTTTTGTATATTTGCACTTTCCAAAAATATCCATACAAATACTAGAAATATAGAAAATAAAAAAAATAAAAGAACAGATGCTAAGTGGCCAATAGCAGAGCGGCAGGAGGCGGTACACATTCATATATATAGTCATGAGGAGAAGAATGAAGGCAGGTGCATTGTGGGAGCAACATCTGGACTCTGTGGGGGGGGGGGGTCAGGGGGGGGGTCAGCAGAGTGAGGCATCGGGAGGTCTAAAGTGCCATCATCATAGGGATGGAGGCGGGGGAGGGGTCAGAGGTCAGACTGTCCAGACAGAAGTGTGTGTCACATGTAAGATCCTCACACCTCTGCTCTGTGTGTGTGTGTTTGAGTGTGCGTGTGTGTGTGTTCTTGTACGTCCATCTTTGTGAGGACTAATTAAGAGTTTTCGTCTTTGAGGACATTTAAGTCGGTCCCCACTTTTCACATTAAAAAAAAGACAGTTTGAAGGTTCAAAAAAGTCACTCAGACTATATGTAAAATATGATCTCCTCACACGTCTGTCTGTGTGTGTGTGTGTGTGTGTGTGTGTATCTGTGTGTGTGTGTGTGTTAATCCTGAATAATGGGCTCAACCTATGGCAAAGTAAAGGTCTTGTTGATAGAAGCGTTAAGGTTAGGGGGATTCCTGGATCAGAAAGAGGTAATAATCCTGCGGAAAAGATTAACAACTACATTCGAGACATTAGGGTTAGGCATCGTTTGGGTTTTTTCCCCGATACCGGTGCTATAAAATGACACTTTTAAAACCGAAACGGAGCCCTTTGCGACATCTAAGAATGGGTTGTTTGGGATTTATTTAAAATGTAATATCTTATTTCACCAGTCACTTGCTGTTAAAAAGCCATTAGGACTGAGTGTGGAGGAGGCGTAATGCTTCGCCTACATTGAACGCGTAACGTGTGCGGACCGTTCACAAAGCGGATGCGCTGGGGAACATACACTCGCAACACACACACGGCGTAGGATTGTGTGAGTCGCAGGCGAGACGGAATTTGACGGAAGTTGTACGGAACCATTTACGTTATTCTTTTTGACAATTTGGTTGAAAGAAACCCAAATGTTCTGATATAGAAGTTTTTTGAAAACAAATGAGGACAACAGGAGGGTTAATCGATTAATCGTTGATTACAGTGGATGCGTGGTGTTGGAGCATCCGCTCCGCAACCTAACGCATGCAATCTAGCTGACCCGTTAGTGTGTTTATATATATCTGCGCGGGGTCAGCCCTATGTTCCCACATTTCTAAGATTTCTTTCCAAAATTAGGCCCTATGCTCCCACATTTCCTTTTTCATAAATTTGTAGCAGATTTTATCCCCCTTTCTCCCAATTTGGTAGCCAATTACACCCAATCTATTATCCAGTAGCAATGGAATACAGATTGACTGTAACCCTAACCCTAACATAGGGCCTAATTTTAAGAAAAATCTTGGAAACGTGGGAACATAGGACTTGGGAATATTGGGCTGTGGCAATATTGGGCTGTGGGAATATTGGGCTGTGGGAACATAGTGTGCGTCCTCACAGCAGCCCGTGCCGTGCCTCGTACTTGGCCAGGACGTTCTTGGTGCGCCCCAGCTCTTTTCTCAGCTCGGCCACTTCCTGCCTCAGAGCAGAGTTCTCCTTCTCCAGGAAGCCGGCTCGGATGGCGATCTGGTTCTCTTTGAGCCGCCGGGCGTCCCGGGACCTCTTGGCCGCCAGATTGTTCTTCCTGCGCCGGGCCCAGTATTTGCCATCCTGCTCGAAGGACACAAGTGGGGAGAGAGGAGATGTGAAAAAAAGAGAAACACTTCAGACGCTTCATTTCTGAAATTTACCGCCGGTAGTTCTGTCTCCTATGATAAAGTTTTAACCCTCCTGTTGTCCTCGGGTCAAATCTGACCCATTTTCAAAAAGTTTCTATATCATAAATTTGGGGTTTCTTTCAAACAAATTGTGCAAAAACATAACGTGGATGGTTCCATACAACCACTACTCTTCACAATTACCACTCTGGTCTGGTTGAAATAAACCCTTAATTCACCCATTTACATGTGGAGATATGCTGGCTCTATACACATACTGCACCCCTATAGCAGGCTGTAAAAAAAAGGTTTAAAAGAAGGGAAAGGAGACATCGATGTTGTCAGAACCAACTCCAAATTACCTTCAGGTCCTCTGGGATGAAGACCTTGCGAGCTTTCTTGATCATGGGCTGTGGTTTCAGTTCCTCGGACGAGAACTTGCGTTTGCGTGGGTCGAACATCTCCTGCCCCGGCACGGTGGACAGCGCCAGGTCGGCCGGGTCCGGCTCGTACCCGACGGGAACCTGGATGGAGTCTGGGTCGATGGGGCTGGGAGTGTTTCTGGAGTTTGTGATTCCTGAAAGGAAGACAAGTCAGGGTCTTTAAAAGGTCTTTGTGGAATATAAGAGGAAAGGCATGTTTATTTACATGTACACTCTAAGACAGTGTTTCTCAAATGGGGGTACGTGTCCCCCTAGGGGTACTTTGGAGGACTGCAGGGGGTACGTGTCCCCCTAGGGGTACTCTGGAGGACTGCAGGGGGTACGTGAGCGTGAGAAGTTTCCTTCTTTCCTTCCTTCTTATGTATGTGTGTGTGTGTGTGTGTGTGTGTGTGTGTGTGTGTGTGTGTGTGTGTGTGTGTGTGTGTGTGTGTGTGTGTGTGTGTGTGTGTGTGTGGCCAAAATGTAAAAGAGGAGGGAGAAGGGCAAAGTGGAAATGAATGCTTAATTCTGCTTAAGACCAGACCATTCCGCTTTCTCTAATCCATATTTTTGGGGATTTGGGTCGAGCCCTGGTTGGATGAAACTAGTGAGCAGAGAGATACTGAAGTTACTTTTAAAGTTACAATAATTTAAACATTATAAAACACACTTCATTCAAAGTGGACATAAACTACATAAAACTACCAAAAGTCGTCTTGGTTCATCTTTCCACTGTTCCAACAATCACCACTCTGGTCTGGTTGGAATAAACCCTTAATTCACCCATTTACATGTGGAGATATGCTGGCTCTATACACGCTAAAAGTCCTGATTATTTACATGGAGTCTGGCTCTATACACGCTAAAAGTAGTGATTATTTACATGGAGTCTGGCTCTATACACGCTAAAAGTAGTGATTATTTACATGGAGTCTGGCTCTATACACGCTAAAAGTAGTGATTATTTACATGGAGTCTGGGTCTATACACACTAAAAGTAGTGATTATTTACATGGAGTCTGGGTCTATACACACTAAAAGTCCTGATTATTTACATGGAGTCTGGCTCTATACACGCTAAAAGTAGTGATTATTTACATGGAGTCTGGCTCTATACACGCTAAAAGTAGTGATTATTTACATGGAGTCTGGCTCTATACACGCTAAAAGTAGTGATTATTTACATGGAGTCTGGCTCTATACACGCTAAAAGTAGTGATTATTTACATGGAGTCTGGCTCTATACACGCTAAAAGTAGTGATTATTTACATGGAGTCTGGGTCTATACACACTAAAAGTAGTGATTATTTACATGGAGTCTGGGTCTATACACACTAAAAGTCCTGATTATTTACATGGAGTCTGGCTCTATACACGCTAAAAGTCCTGATTATTTACATGGAGTGTGGTGGTTTTGGTGATGGTGATTTCGGGGCTGCTTCATGTTAAACTAAAAGAATAGAATAGGTCTTTATTGTCCTTGTCACAGGTACAACGTAAGTGCTCTCCAGTCAGTGCATCATTCATTGAGCCTATAAAAATATAATGTAAGTGTTACTTCAAAAAAGGGATATAAAGCGTTCTCGCTCAATACTGGACCAGTTTCAAAGACTGTTGTCCACATCAGTCACTTAGAAACCAATACATGGGAAAATAGGGTCCAGGTTAAAAAATACAGAAGCTAACCTTTAACCCTCCTGATGTCCTCCAAAAAGTTTCAATATCAGAAATTTGGGGGGGTTTTTTCAAACAAATTGTGCAAAAAAAATAACGTGGATGGTTCCCTAGCAACGCTCTTCACAAGCAAAATAAATGATCAGTTCACTACTTTCATTGAATTTGGGTGTTTTAGTTAATTTTATAGCATTTGAAAAAAGAAATGATGAAAGAACGCTGGAAAAAGTGACAAAAACGTCAAAAAAAGTGACAAATGTAAAAACAAAAACTTCAAAAGGCAGTTTGTTTTTCGTTTTGTGCATAACCCTGGGTAACCCTTGTTGTCCCTGCCTGCTTATCTGCTGCACAGTCACAAGGCCATGTGGGAATGCAAATATGCCAGATTATGGCCGCAGATTACTCGGCTATATTTAGACATTAGAGCAGCAAGTTCCTGGCAGCAGGAACCTGCAGCAGCGACCGACAACTCCCTGCTCGCACTCCCACTCCTCATTCTGCTGCTTTTGTAAACAATAATTATAATATGTTTGCTGTGCAAACACACGGGACAGCTCGTTAGATCCTTTAACAACGCATTATGTAATAAAACGTCAAAATGTACTCAATGTATAGACCTCATTGGTGTAAGGTCATAACACTCAGTCCCAGTCAGTCTTTACTGGACGTTCAGACAAAACGTGTTTGATATCATCCTGAGTTTGAAGTCTTGGTAGTGAAGTTAAATCATGTCAACATTGACTACATTTACATGCAGCCAATAACCCGTTCAAAACCGGAATATTAGCAATAACCCGGTCGCGCACGGCCATGGAAACACCGGCAAAAACCTGAATATGACCCCTGGGTTTCCTCTTCTCTAACCCGAATATTTGGTCATGTAAACGCGTATCGGCATATCTCCATCAGAAGGAACATTGATTTGTGTTCTGCGCATGTTCTATTCTCAATGAATCTCGGTCTTTTGAGTAGAGGAACTTCTTAAACCTGCGTGCAGTAAACAGGAAGTAAACAAGAAGTAGAGGTAAACATGGCGAGACACTTTTGGAGCGAGGAGGAAACCAATGTCTTCATTAGTGTGGTGAAAACCATGAATATAATGTCTTCTGTTGTTGTTGTGTTTGTTGAAATGACGCATATTGCGTCTTAAGGTCGTCCGTACGTCCAGACGCTAACCGCGCGTTGCCGTTTACGTCGGGATATTGCCGATTGATTACAAACTCCACGTATACAGGAGTAACTCTCTCTGCTCACGCATGAAAACGGGTTATTCTGAATGTTTCAGAAACCAGAATAGTGACCTTAACCCGACCAGAACCTGAATACTGGCTGCTTGGAAACGTGGTCACTGTCAACAACCAATGGGTGCTCTCCCTCCAGCACCAAACAGGAAGCAGCAAACAGCTAGAGCCAGTGGTGGTTATTGTTGCTATGGAGCCGTGCTAAGCTAAACGCTAAAGACGGAAAGTTGCTGATGTTCAACCCTTCTGAAGAGAGTCATCCAGCGGGAGTTTTGGGAGCGTGCCTATGGTCCCACATTTCTAAGATATTTTTTTGTTGTCACTTTTTCAACATTTATGTCACTTTTTTCCACATTTTTTTTAAAACTTTTTCAAAATGTTTGTACCTTTTTTCCAAGTTTTCTGTCACTTTTGCAACATCTTTGCACCTTTTTTCAACTTTTTTTAATCACTTTTTCAACATTTTTTGTCACTTTTTTCAGTGTTCTTTTTTGCAATCTTTTTTTTTCAAATCCTATAAAATTGAATTAAACACCCAAATTCAATGAAAGCAGTGAACCGATCCTTTATTTCATTGGGAAGAGCGTCGTATGGAATCGTCCACGTTATTACTTTTTGACAATTTGGTTGAAAGAAAACCAAAAAATGGGTCAACTTTGACCGGAGGACGACAGAAGGGTGAATGTGAGTTGATGGTCTGATGTCCAGGAAGACATTGTTGTTAAATGCATCACTGATTACATCCAGCCTCAGTCTTTACATATGATGGCAGTCTTCTGTTAGATGTGACATGACTGTCTTTAGATGTCAGACTCTTCAAAGTCTGTTCACAGTATTTGAGCACACGGACTGAAATACACGAGGTAACGAGTGCCAGGTGATGAAGATGAACAGGTGAGATGCATCAGGGCGGGGCAGACAATCACAGAGGCGGGAAAACACACAAGTGCCATTTTTTCTTCACACCGCCATTTGTCCATTTTTTTTGTCACTTTTTCCAAGTTTTCCGATGTTTTAGTAGATTTTTCTGATCCAGTTTTTGAAGCTGTTTCTGATTATTATTGTTAAATGCATCACTGAGTACGTTCAGTTTCCCTCTACAGGCTTTAAACTGAGCTGACAGTCTTTATTATTACTTATTTTTATGTTTCTTTCAGACATCTTTTATTGTTTAAAATAAAGCGTCTCAAAGAAATTCACTAGATTCTGGAGGAGCAGATGTGCTTTTCAGAGTGAGACACATTATTATTATTAAAAGGAAAATATTTAAAATACTTCTAAAAAGGATCGTTAAAACAAGTGCAGCTGATTCTGAAGACATGAACTCTAGTCTCAACCAGGAGTATCCCTGTGTGTGTGTGTGTGCGTGCGTGTGTGTGTGTGTGTGTGTGTGTGTGTATGTGTGTGTGTGTGTGTCTGTGTGTGTGTGTGTGTGTGTCTGTGTGTGTGTGAGAGAAAGAGAGAGAGTCAGAAACTTGGTGTGTTTAACGG
>CM042443.1:1339911-1347411 GCA_023631565.1 Gymnocephalus cernua | reverse complement strand
TCAACAAACATGCAACACATTTTTCATTATATTATTATATATATTATATATTTTGTTATATCAACAAAAATGTGTCTTGTTTAACACATTTTTTACTTTTCTCAAAAATATGAAATTTTTTCGCTCTAAAATATTTAACTTTTTCTCTCAAAATATGACATTTATTTTCTAAATACTTCATGTTTTTTTGCAGAAAAATCTCAATAAAATATGCAACACGTGTCTCATTTTGACTTTTCTTCAAATTTTCAACTTTTTTTGTCGTGACAGTTGGAAACCCCATACAGATTGAAAACACCATCGCTACGGTAACACTGAGACAGACGTGTTGCTATGGTAACACGGAGACGGAGGCGTTCACATCTCCGTCTCGATGGACTTGCCGGGCCGCCGGTCTGGCACCCCCTGTCCCGCTCTGCCTCCAGCTCGCCGGTCTTCGGAGGGGGCGGAGGCTCCGCCGCGCCGCCGCCGCTCGACACGGGGCGGCTCCACGATGTCGTCTGGGTCACGTGACTGTCACGGGTCAGAACCAAAAACATTACAGACACAATAACTCCCGGGTCAAACCACTCAGTCAGGGTGGGGGATAGATCGTGGGTCAGGGTAAAAAATGTACGTTAAAGTAACACATGGAACAAGAACGGGACCTGAACCCCCGGGACCTGAACCCCCGGGACCTGAACCCCCGGCACCTGAACCCCCGGGACCTGAACCCCCGGGACCTGAACCCCCGGCACCTGAACCCCCGGGACCTGAACCCCCGGGACCTGAACCCCCGGCACCTGAACCCCCGGCACCTGAACCCCCGGGACCTGAACCCCCGGGACCTGAACCCCCCGGGACCTGAACCCCCGTGACCTGAACCCCTGGACCTGAACCCCCGGGACCTGAAACCCCCGGGACCTGAACCCCCGGTCCCTTGGCTTAAGATACATGTCCACTCTCAGCACCATGTCCGCGCTTCCCATTCATTTCTATGGGAGCAGCTGTGCAATGCTTTCTGGGACTTTGGAGAAGCTGGGCGTGGAATCGTCTGCTCCTCATTTGCATAAAGTTGAATCCAGCCAACTTTATGCAAATGAGGAGCGGCCTGCTCGGCCCGCCGCCTCTCAAAAGCTGACGAAAATCTTTTAAACTGACTTTGTCGATCTGAAATTAAATTATTTGCCATTTCCACGTGCTGTACTTTAATGAACTCCTCCTAGAGATTTCATCCGATCGACTTCAAATTTGGTGTGTACCATCTTAAGACCTTACAGATGAAGAGTTATTAAAAGCTTGAGTTTTTGTCACAGGGCCTGGCCGTGGCGTGGCATCGAAACAACACCGCGCACTCCTCGGAGGAGGAAATGAGCGCAGATGCTCCGCTGCTTCTTCTGTATTTTAACTGAAGCTTCAACCAGTATTTCTGTTTTTAATTACGGGACAAAGTCCAGCTTAATGAGCTGCCGGAACATATTCTGTTATTTTAGGGATTTACTTCTTAGAGTGTGTATATATAATACATTAACATATAATATACATTGGTAAGTTCTGGAACAGTATCCCCATCAGTGTTAGGGAATGTCCGACATTAATAATATTTAAAACCAAACTCAAAGTGTGGCTTAAAGCAAACCAGTCTTGTAACCATTAACTGACTATTTTACTTTTGCCTGTACTTATTCATTTTGTATTTTTTTTTAGATTTGTATGTTATAATTTATGTATTTCTGTAATTTGTCTAGGGACTACGGATGTAAATTAGCCCTGTGGCTATAATCCGACATGTTTACGTCTGTTTTTGTCTCAATGCAGATGTTCATTAATGTGCATCATCCCTATCAAATAAATAAATAAAAATTATAACCTTTAAGGAAGAGATAAGTACTTGGTTTGTGGGGTACTGCTCTTACTTGATGTAATATTTGACTCCGTCTGCAGTGTAGGCCTCCTCCCACCCGTACGGAAGACCTGCAGGGGGGGGGGGGGGATAAAACCTCAGGAAAATATTCAGTGCATGTCATGTTCAACAATTCAAAAGTCAACGAGGACTCGTGTTACATAATCCTGATTGTAACACTGAACTAAATAATGGTGACCATGATATGTGATCTCCATAATGCAGCAGCGCTAAGTGATATACGTGGTAACGGATCATGTTATACATCCCAAAGAAAACTACTCCTCTTTTCTCCGAGCTTCTAAAACTTTACCCTCCTTTTGTTTCGCTCGCACGCGATGAAGAGACTTTAGACAGCTCAGACAGGAAGTGGGAAGAAACCTCACCGTGGGAGATTTTAGACCCTTGTTTAGTGGGGCTATAGAAATAAAACTTTCATTTTAGTGCTTCAAGTGAGAAGTTTGCGAACTTGTCTGTTAGTGACAGAGGACAAACAGTTACTGCACAAAGGCTGGGAGTCATAACGTCAACAAAAATCAAATGGAAACAATCACAGGTTGAAAAAACTTGTTGAATGGTACAACTACAGCTTTGTTCACAAGCTGTAGCGAGATTTGCGGCTTTCTTTTCCGATTTAAAGGAGCACTGCGACTTGACATAACATGACGTCACTTTTTCCAAACTGTGTGATGATTTCTCCGACATCTTCAACATCTTTTTCAACCAGTTTGTTTTTCTGACATTCTTGTCACTTTTGTCCAACATGTGTGATGTTTTTTTTGACATTTTTTCACTGTTTCTGACATTTCTGTCACATTGTTGTGACTTTTTCCAACTTTTTTGTCGCTTTTTCTGACATTTTTGATGTTTTTCTTAAAGGTTGTATGTCTTTTTCTGACTTATTGTGACTTATTTCAACCTGTGTGATGTTTTCTTAACATTTTTGTGGCGTATTTGCGACGTTATGACTGCCGGCCTTTGTCCAGTGATGTTGTGATTCTTCCCTCCAGACAGACGGATGGTTTTAGTCCCAATGTGCAGAACTAAACGCTACAACAACAGCTTTGTTCACTGAGCTGAACAAGCTGTGTTGTCGACTTTTTCAATGTCTTTTAATTATTCCTGTATGAATGCTCTCAGTTTCTCTGATGTTCAGTCTTCAGACCTGCAGCGATGTGACATCATCAGCAACCAGCCAACACCTGACTTCAGTTAGCGCCCGTTAACGTTAACTCCACCTGAAACGCTGATCTCACAGGTTCAGAATATCTTCTGAAAATACACACTGTGTGTGTGTGTGTGTGTGCTGTGTGTGTGTGTGTGTGTGTGTGTGTGTGTGTGTGTGTGTGTGTGTGTGTGTGTGTGTGTGTGTGTGTGATGATATCTGGCAGTGAATGAAGGAGCGAACAAAAGCTCCCTGCAGTTATCAGCTTTACAATTTAAAAAGCAGACCTTGTTTCCAGGCAACAAGCGCCGGGATGAAAACACACACATGCTCGCACACACACACACACACACACACACACACACACACACACACACACACACACACACACACACACACACACACACATCTCACTGACCTACTTTCCTCTAACAGGATGTGTGTCTGAATCCCGCTGGGAGAGTTATGTAACAGCTGAAATCAGGTGTCAAAAAACTAAATCCTGCTCAATACCATAACATATATATATATATATATATATATATATATATATATATATATATATATATATATATACATATGTAAGGGTTAATGCCCTTCAAGGTGTCCATTGTCAGGTATTAATGGACGACGGCGAGGCGGAGGACAGTTGCCTCCATTAATACCTGACAATGAACACCCTTTGAAGGGCATTAACCCGCTTATACCATGGTCACTTGCCAAATAACATATTTTTAAAACTTTATTTCACATTTTAATTAGTTTTACAATCAAAATCTAAAGTTTTTACAAACAATAACTCTGTTTCCCTGGTTACGCCTGACGGTTTGACTAATACCTGGAACAATCATTCCCATCCATCAGGTTCTTATGCAACGCAAACGTTGTTCACTCCTCCAGGAAATAGGAAGGACCTTAGATACGACATTGCCACCCTTAGCAACCGGAGATGTTTATAGTCCGCTCAGCTGATAGAACCCTTCAGCTCAGCTACGAGCCAGAAAGCTAATGCTATGCTAGCTAACGCTATGCTAGCTAACGCTATGCTAGCTAACGCTATGCTAACTAACGCTATGCTAGCAAGATCCAAAGTCAATAACATTGTGTGCAGTTGGCAATCAGTAAACATAATTTGACAGTATGTTGAACAACAAGACAAGCAGCTATCAGCCATGTCATTGTCCCCGAAACAATATAACGACTTTTACGAACAATTTGATCCGCGATGTGTAACGTTACTGTCGGCCGCAGCGGCGCAGCCTGGAGCAGCGACCTGAACAGTGAACGGGATGAGAGATAACGTTATTCTCTGGGAAACAAAGTCAGTCCAGAGGGGAAGTATAACTTACTTCCTGCAGCGTGTGTGTTAGCGCCATCCTGTGGTGATCAGAGGACGAGTTGGAAATAACAGATCCACATTTCCTTTTGATTTAATGTAGCGCATTGATTTAGTTATTGATTTAACAGTAAACAGTCCAGTTTCACCAGAACTCCTTTACTAGGCGGACACCCAGCAGCCAATCAGAATCGAGTATTCACCCAGACCATGGTATAATATATATTAATACATTTCCTTAACCCTCCAGTTGACCTCGGGGTCTAATCTGACCCATTTGCAAAAAGTTTCCATATCAGAAATTTGGGTTTCTTTCAACCAAATTTTAAAACAGAATAACGTGGATGGTTCCATCAGTTCACTACTTTCACTGAATTTTGGTGTTTTCTTCAATTTTATAGCATTTGAAAAAAAAATGTTATCAAAGAACGCTGGAAAAAAACAAAAAAAATGGAAAAAACATTAAAAATGTCAAAAAAAGTGCAGAAAAATCCACAAAAAAACGACAATAACATCACAAATTTGTGACAAAAAAAAATGTGAAAAAAGCCAAAAAAGTGATAAAAACATCAAAACAAAGTGACAAATTATTTTTGAAAAAAGTGAGAACATCAACAAAAAAATTTTTATTTCAATTTCGACCCAGACAAAAAATAAAAAACAAAGTTGCACGGTCGATGGTAAGACAACACGAGGGTTAAAACGTCTGCTGCTCTTTGCCAAAGAAGAAGTCACGCTGCTGCGTTTGTTTCAGAATATTTACTCAGAAAACAAGATGGAATGAGGACAAAGAGCAAATAACTCCAAACATGACAGAAAGCATCCAATCACGCTCGAGCTGTCCCGTACAGCTGCGTGGCCGCGTTCCAATATGAGCGAACGCGGTTCGCGGCTCCTTTACCGTCAGCGTTCATCCTTCCCGAGTGAGTTTTCGTCAGGATTTCTCCTCCCGTAGTACACGTTTGATTAACCTACAGCACAGACACGAAGCGTTTAAGAGCTGAATGTGGATGAGATAACAGCGAGTAGTGAGGACTAAGCTAAGCTACAGCGAGATGTTTTCTGAGGCTACACCTACACCGCTACGTTTCTGGTTTTGAAAAACACAGTTCTGAGCCAAAAAACGATCTCCGTGCAAACGCGTGTTTTTACAACTAATCTCCGTTTAAACTATAGGGATGCACCGAATCCAGATCTCCGAATCTACCGGTTAAGATTCTGCCGAATCCAAATACCGAATACTCCTCCCCAGCCTCACACACACAGACACACACACACACACACACACACACACACACACACACACACACACACACACACACACACACACACACACACACACACTTGTTTCTCTATCTCTGTGGGGACCTGTCATTGACATAATGCATTCCCTAGCCCCTTACCCTAACCTTAACCATCACAACTAAATGCCTAACCTTAACCCTTACCCTCACCTTAACCATCACAACTAAATGCCTAACCTTAACCCTTACCCTCACCTTAACCATCACAACTAAATGCCTAACCTTAACCATAACCTAATTCTAACCCTAACCCTAAAACCAAGTCTTAACCCTCAAACAGCCCTTTACCTTGTGGGTCCAGCATTTTGGGCCCCACCAGGCTGTGCAGACCCCACAAGTATACTGGATTCTCCGGTTTTTGGACCCCACGAAAATAGTAAAACAAGCACGCACACACACACACACACACACACACACAGACACACACACACACACACAGACACACACACACACACACAGACACACACACGTCGGCCCTGCTACGAGATCACCGCGCAGACCAACGCACTATAAACTTGAGGCCACTTACGTCGGCTACGGAGAAGTCTCGGCGTGGAGCCTCCACGGAACCAGAAGTCACGCTTCACATATCAAATGTTGTGAGGACGGCTGTGATCGGTGTGTGTGTGATGATTCGTTATGTGATAATTCGTTACGTGAGGTGTGATAATTGAATTAGCCGGCGTATATGACTTCCATGTCCTGCTAACTAACGCTAAGCTTAAGTCGTTCTCTCGCCGGTCGGAGAACGCTCGTTGAACGATTTGATCTGAATGTGCCGTCGGTGAATTAAAAACTAAGTTGGCGCTCGACGTTTTTGTTGATATTTGGCACTTTTTTGAGCACATTGCGACACACACTATTTGTTTAGGGGCCAGTAAAAATAGACTTCGGGTTAGTAGAATTTTGCAAAGTTGAATCCTGAATACAGGAGAATACGTTCACACAGTTGATTCAAAAGTATGGATTCAATTAGCTGACATGACAAAATGTACATTTTCATACTAAAACAACATTTCTCTTGTATGTTATTCAGGTTGAAACTACAGTTTAGCAGGTATTGATCAGTCCCTCCAGACCTCTAGTTTTTTTGTGATTGTTGCGGGCAAAAATCCTTGATTATGCGGCACGTTTTCTTAAAAACTGTGATGGAATATGCGGAATATTTATGCAATTTTATGCAATGAAATTGCGGGAACTTGCAAAAACTGCGGTTTGATGAAAAAGAGAAAACAAAGTGATTCCCCCAACACTGTGTTCTCACTAGGAGAAATGACGTCACTTCATAACGTTCCCATGGCAACAGGGGAAAATGGCTGCTCTCGTGTGAAGTAAACGCAACATTTTTCAACTTCCTGCTGAGATATATGTGACTTTTTTGCAATGAAAATGCGGGGATTATGAAATCATGCAAGCCCCGCATATTTTGCTTTTCCGATGTTTTTGTCGATTTTTCCCAATATTTTTGTCGTTTTTTTCCATGTTTTTGTCACTTTTTCCCGATATTTTTGTCACTTTTCCCGATATTTTTGTCAATTTCTCCGATATTTTTGTCGATTTTTCCAATATTTTTTAGATTTTTCCGATTTTTTTGTCGATTTTTTTCCATGTTTTTGTCACTCTTCCCGATATTTTTGTCAATATTTTCAATATTTTCAATATTTTCAATATTTTCGTCGATTATTGTTATGCATTTTTTTAAATGTTTATCTATAATTCATTTGTTTTAAACGCATCAATGTAAACACATTTAAAAATGTCAGATTTGTTTTCAATATTTGTATCCTTATTTTAAGTCCTTAAATGTATTTAC
>CM042443.1:1337855-1339711 GCA_023631565.1 Gymnocephalus cernua | reverse complement strand
ACACACACACACACACACACACACACACACACACACACACACACACACACACAGAGAGAGACACACACACAGAATGGCTGTTTTCACATACAGGGTCGGATTGACCTACTTTTATCCAATGAGACATTCAACCTCATGAGGAGAGGAAAACAGAGAGGAGAGGAGTAGAGGAAACAAGAGAGGAGAGGAGGAGAGGAGGAGAGGAGGAGAGGAAACAAGAGAGGAGAGGAGGAGAGGAGGAGAGGAAACAAGAGGAGGAGAGGAGGAGAGGAGACGAGGAGAGGAGAGAGGAAACAAGAGAGGAGAGGAGGAGAGGAGAGGAAACAAAAGAGGAGGAGAGGAGAGAGGAAACAAGAGAGGAAAGGAGGAGAGGAGTAGAGGAAACAAGAGAGGAGGAGAGGAGAGGAGGCGAGGTGGAGAGGAGGAGAGGAGGAGAGGAAACAAGAGAGGAGAGGAGGAGAGGAGGAGAGGAAACAAGAGGAGGAGAGGAGGAGAGGAGACGAGGAGAGGAGAGAGGAAACAAGAGAGGAGAGGAGGAGAGGAGAGGAAACAAAAGAGGAGGAGAGGAGAGAGGAAACAAGAGAGGAGGAGAGGAGAGGAGGAGAGGAGGAGAGAAGAGAGGAAACAAGAGGGGGAGAGGAGAGGAGGAGAGGAGGAGAGGAAACTAACATTACTGTAATTGAGTAGTTTTTTGTCTAATTTTACTTTTTAAAGTAGTTTTCAGTATGTTTAGTGTGAAGTGGTTAAATATTGTACTTACGCTACATTTTCAATCACTTCCGTTACGGAGTAAAGAAGAGTAAATTACAAGGTCTCTAACGTTGCCATGGCAACGTATCCGTCAACAAACAAATAACTCAAATAACTATAATAAGTGAAGAAGTATCTCCCCTGCCAAGTGTTACTCTGAGTACATTTTAAATGAGGTACTTTTTACTACGTTTACTGGACGCTGAAGCCTCTCAGCCTCCGTCTCCTTGAAGCTGCCATAGCAACAGCGGTTGCCAGGGTACGGCGATGCTGTGACGAGTTTTATGAGAGAGGAAAGTAGGACAGGAAATGACTCGGACAAACACACACACACACACACACACACACACACACACACACACACACACACACCCGCAAGAAGCCAACAACTATTCTCAGCCTTTGACAAACAAGGAGATGAGTCCTCTCATCACAGAAAACTTAAAGAAAAGACATTCAGCCCGAGTCGTTAAGGGCATCCAATCAGAATACAAGCTACTAGACACTTAGGGCCAGATGTACGTACATTTGCGAACGTAGCGTTATCAGCGCCATGGCTCACCCGCAGATAGCGAACGCAATGATACCATAGTTTACGCCATATTTACCAAACCTGCAGGTCATCCGTAATTAGCGCCTTTCTCCGCCCACTATAGCGTAAACTGTAGGTACTGTTGCTATGATACGGCTGAGTGCAGACTGCGATATTCCCACTGCTGATGCTATGACTGTTTGAAATTATCCTGATGCCAATATTTGTAATGTAGCGAGGAGTTTAACAACTGCTGGAATGTGAACTCTGAGTCGGAGATTCGATGTCATCTTTGATTTCTTCCAGTAACTGTAATCTTGCATGGCTGCTTAATCTGTGATCCTTGTGGCAAAACTCCTTTCAGCTCGTCTCCTCGGCCTATGTCTTCGTCTTGCTCGGATTACTGCTGTCATTTCACCAGGAGGCATATGTGAGGAAACCCGCTTCCAGGTTTACACCTGCTTTTAAGAGGCGGAGAATTTTCACCGCAAAATAGAGGCGCGCTATCACTGGCGGTGTTTGTACATACCGCGGAATACGTAATTAAGCGCTCTTTACGCTTCCCCTCCCATCT
>CM042443.1:1327855-1335355 GCA_023631565.1 Gymnocephalus cernua | reverse complement strand
ACAAAATAAATAAAGTCAGTAAAAATGGAGCTACATGACCAAGTTGGTTCACTGCTGGCTACAAGTTAGCAATCAAACACAACAACGGCTGTTACTGGAACGGTGTTATGAGCTAACGTTAGCAATCAGACAATCATAGATAGCATTTGATAACTAAAACGTTTTTGAAATGATTTCCACCTTCTATATCTTCTATTATTGCTGTTCCCATCTTCTGTTGTTGTCGTTATGCCGTAAATTGTTTAAATCTGAGCATGCGCAACTCAACGCGACTCAGATCGTGTTGAGACTCACATCGTGCAGTGACAGCCTCCCCTAAGTGGAATGCAGCCATCATTAATGGTTATGAGTACACCAGTGCTTTTCCTGCTGTGACATGTCACCATTCATATGAAAAAAATGAAATGCTAAAATGGATAACGCCTGATAAAACTGGTGTATTATAATGTCAAATGATTCATTTTGTAATTTAAAGTACAGTTCTTTTTAACCCTCTTGTTATCCTCAATTCAAATTTGACCCGTTTTCAAATTTTCTATATCAATAATATGGGTCTCTTTAACCAAATTGTCTAAAAATAACATGGATGGTTACATAGACGAAACAGATTGTGATCGTCCTTCAACATACTGATCTCAACCATTAGTCAAAATAACTTCTGGGCTTTTTTAAAAACTCAAATTAGGTAAATTTTCACATAAATGAGGTTTAATGACCATGAATTCCAAATATTTGTGTTAAACTAGAGTTAGAATGGATTTGAGCTAAAATATTGAAGAAAGGGTTGATTAATGATCATATATATATATATATATATATATATATATATATATATATATATATATATATATATATATATATATACTATGTGTATTTATACACACACAAGGTTGTAACTTGAGGTTTAACATTGGGGGGTTGAAATCTCCAACAACATAGGGAGACATTTATGCATGTATGTAAAAAAAAAGCCATAAAAACATCAAACAAATTGAAAAACTGGAAAAGCTTCAAAAACGTTAAAAACAAAAAAACTTCAAAAAGCGACAAAAATGTCGAAAGCGGGATTTTTTTTGTGTATGTATAATATGTAATAATATGTAATATGTAATAATAATATGTATAACAAATAACTAATACATATTAAAGAATTGAAGGAAACAGATTTATTTTTGTATTTTTGGATATTTATTTAACAGTTGAAAACAAATCAAACGTTGAAAAGAAAACATTTAATTGGAAAAAAAATATTTCAGCTTCATTTATATATTCTATAATAATCAATATTTTACTTTTTTCTTGTAATAATATTCAGAAGCTAGTCTATACTTGCATCATGCTTTAGATCTCGACTTAACGGC
This sequence comes from Gymnocephalus cernua, assembly GCA_023631565.1. Classification (NCBI taxonomy): domain Eukaryota; kingdom Metazoa; phylum Chordata; class Actinopteri; order Perciformes; family Percidae; genus Gymnocephalus; species Gymnocephalus cernua. The sequence goes on along the minus strand of CM042443.1, from coordinate 1,333,994 downwards.
AGCTTCACTTCACGGAGAAAGAGAAACACAGTTTTCAATTAATAATTTTTTCTTTGAAATATTCACAATTTTCCTTAAAAAATATTAGATTTTCTCTCAAAATATTTCACTTTTTTTTTCAAAATGTTCAATTGTGACAGTCAAAAAAAACAACCATACAGATTGAAAACGCACACATCGCTACGGTAACACCATCGCTACGGTCACACCATCGCTACGGTCACACCATCGCTACGGTAACACCATCGCTACGGTAACACCATCGCTATGGTAACACTGAGATGGACAGATGTCAGAGAGTTTTTACACAAAATATCAAAAACGTTTTCTTAAAATATTGTGACTTTTGTTCAACAAACATGCAACACATTTTTCATTATATTATTATATATATTATATATTTTGTTATATCAACAAAAATGTGTCTTGTTTAACACATTTTTACTTTTCTCAAAAATATGAAATTTTTTCGCTCTAAAATATTTAACTTTTTCTCTCAAAATATGACATTTATTTTCTAAATACTTCATGTTTTTTTGCAGAAAAATCTCAACAAAATATGCAACACGTGTCTCATTTTGACTTTTCTTCAAACTTTTTTTGTCGTGACAGTTGGAAACCCCGTACAGATTGAAAACACCATCGCTACGGTAACACTGAGACAGACGTGTTGCTATGGTAACACGGAGACGGAGGCGTTCACATCTCCGTCTCGATGGACTTGCCGGGCCGCCGGTCTGGCGCCCCCCTGTCCCGCTCTGCCTCCAGCTCGCCGGTCTTCGGAGGGGGCGGAGGCTCCGCCGCGCCGCCGCCGCTCGACACGGGGCGGCTCCACGATGTCGTCTGGGTCACGTGACTGTCACGGGTCAGAACCAAAAACATTACAGACACAATAACTCCCGGGTCAAACCACTCAGTCAGGGTGGGGGATAGATCGTGGGTCAGGGTAAAAAATGTACGTTAAAGTAACACATGGATCAAGAACGGGACCTGAACCCCCGGGACCTGAATCCCCGGCACCTGAACCCCCGGGACCTGAACCCCCGGCACCTGAACCCCCGGCACCTGAACCCCCGGGACCTGAACCCCCGGGACCTGAACCCCCGGGACCTGAACCCCCGGCACCTGAACCCCCGGGATCTGAACCCCCGGCACCTGAACCCCCGGGACCTGAACCCCCGGGACCTGAACCCCCGGTCCCTTGGCTTAAGATACATGTCCACTCTCAGCACCATGTCCGCGCTTCCCATTCATTTCTATGGGAGCAGCTGTGCAATGCTTTCTGGGACTTTGGAGAAGCTGGGCGTGGAATCGTCTGCTCCTCATTTGCATAAAGTTGAATCCAGCCAACTTTATGCAAATGAGGAGCGGCCTGCTCGGCTCGCCGCCTCTCAAAAGCTGACGAAAATCTTTTAAACTGACTTTTGTCGATCTGAAAAAAAAACATTTTGGCCATTTCCACGTGCTGTACTTTAATGAACTCCTCCTAGAGATTTCATCCGATCGACTTCAAATTTGGTGTGTACCATCTTAAGACCTTACAGATGAACAGTTAATAAAAGCTTGAGTTTTTGTCACAGGGCCTGGCCGTGGCGTGGCATCGAAACAACACCGCGCACTCCTCGGAGGAGGAAATGAGCGCAGATGCTCCGCTGCTTCTTCTGTATTTTAACTGAAGCTTCAACCATTATTTCTGTTTTTAATTACGGGACAAAGTCCAGCTTAATGAGCTGCCGGAACATATTCTGTTATTTTAGGGATTTACTTCTTAGAGTGTGTGTATATAATACATTAACATATAATATACATTGGTAAGTTCTGGAACAGTATCCCCATCAGTGTTAGGGAATGTCCGACATTAATAATATTTAAAACCAAACTCAAAGTGTGGCTTAAAGCAAACCAGTCTTGTAACCATTAACTGACTATTTTACTTTTGCCTGTACTTATTCATTTTTGTATTTTTTTTTTAGATTTGTATGTTATAAATTTATGTATTTCTGTAATTTGTCTAGGGACTACGGATGTAAATTAGCCCTGTGGCTATAATCCGACATGTTTACGTCTGTTTTTGTCTCAATGCAGATGTTCATTAATGTGCATCATCCCTATCAAATAAATAAATAAAAATTATAACCTTTAAGGAAGAGATAAGTACTTGGTTTGTGGGGTACTGCTCTTACTTGATGTAATATTTGACTCCGTCTGCAGTGTAGGCCTCCTCCCACCCGTACGGAAGACCTGCAGGGGGGGGGGGGGGATAAAACCTCAGGAAAATATTCAGTGCATGTCATGTTCAAACAATTCAAAAGTCAACGAGGACTCGTGTTACATAATCCTGATTGTAACACTGAACTAAATAATGGTGACCGTGATATGTGATCTCCATAATGCAGCAGCGCTAAGTGATATACGTGGTAACGGATCATGTTATACATCCCAAAGAAAACTACCCCTCTTTTCTCCGAGCTTCTAAAACTTTACCCTCCTTTTGTTTCGCTCGCACGCGATGAAGAGACTTTAGACAGCTCAGACAGGAAGTGGGAAGAAACCTCACCGTGGGAGATTTTAGACCCTTGTTTAGTGGGGCTATAGAAATAAAAATAAAACTTTCATTTTAGTGCTTCAAGTGAGAAGTTTGCGAACTCGTCTGTTAGTGACAGAGGACAAACAGTTACTGCACAAAGGCTGGGAGTCATAACGTCAACAAAAATCAAATGGAAACAATCACAGGTTGAAAAAACTTGTTGAATGGTACAACTACAGCTTTGTTCACAAGCTGTAGCGAGATTTGCGGCTTTCTTTTCCGATTTAAAGGAGCACTGCGACTTGACATAACATGACGTCACTTCTGTTGGCGTTCCAAGTAAATTCAAAACACAACAGAGCAAGCTCGCCCCTCCCCCCATGTTTCCGTACCTGTCATCACTAACTGACTAAGGCCGGTTACACAGGTGATGTGACAACCGGCTCTTTTACGCCAGCCAACACCTGACTTCAGTTAGCGCCCGTTAACGTTATGGCACTCTTTTCAACATTTTTGTAACTTTTTTTTTTTTTAACATTTGTCACTTTTTCCAAACTGTGTGATGATTTCTCCGACATCTTCAACATCTTTTTCAACCAGTTTGTTTTTCTGACATTCTTGTCACTTTTGTCCAACATGTGTGATGTTTTTTTGACGTTTTTTTTCACTTTTTCTGACATTTCTGTCACATTGTTGTGACTTTCTCCAACTTTTTTGTCGCTTTTTCTGACATTTTTGATGTTTTTCTTAAAGGTTGTATGTCTTTTTCTGACTTATTGTGACTTATTTCAACCTGTGTGATGTTTTCTTAACATTTTTGTGGTGTATTTGCGACATTATGACTGCCGGCCTTTGTCCAGTGATGTTGTGATTCTTCCCTCCAGACAGACGGATGGTTTTAGTCCCAATGTGCAGAACTAAACGCTACAACAACAGCTTTGTTCACTGAGCTGAACAAGCTGTGTTGTCGACTTTTTCAATGTCTTTTAATTATTCCTGTATGAATGCTCTCAGTTTCTCTGATGTTCAGTCTTCAGACCTGCAGCGATGTGACATCATCAGCAACCAGCCAACACCTGACTTCAGTTAGCGCCCGTTAACGTTAACTCCTCCACCTGAAACGCTGATCTCACAGGTTCAGAATATCTTCTGAAAATACACACTGTGTGTGTGTGTGTGTGTGTGTGTGTGTGTGTGTGTGTGTGTGTGTGTGTGTGTGTGTGTGTGTGTGTGTGTGTGTGTGTGTGTGTGTGTGTGTGTGTGTGATGATATCTGGCAGTGAATGAAGAAGCGAACAAAAGCTCCCTGCAGTTATCAGCTTTACAATTTAAAAAGCAGAGCTTGTTTCCAGGCAACAAGCGCCGGGATGAAAACACACACATGCTCGCACACACACACACACACACACACACACACACACACACACACACACACACACACACACACACACACACACACACACACACACACATCTCACTGACCTACTTTCCTCTAACAGGATGTGTGTCTGAATCCCGCTGGGAGAGTTATGTAACAGCTGAAATCAGGTGTCAAAAAACTAAATCCTGCTCAATACCATAACATATATATATATATATATATATATATATATATGTAAGGGTTAATGCCCTTCGAGGTGTCCATTGTCAGGTATTAATGGACGACGGCGAGGCGGAGGACAGTTGCCTCCATTAATACCTGACAATGGACACCTCGAAGGGCATTAACCCGCTTATACCATGGTCACTTGCCAAATAATATCTTTTTTAAACTTTATTTCACATTTTAATTAGTTTTACAATCGAAATCTAAAGTTTTTACAAACAATAACGCTGTTTCCCTGGTTACGCCTGACGGTTTGACTAATTCCTGGAACAATCATTCCCATCCATCAGGTTCTTATGCAACGCAAACGTTGTTCACTCCTCCAGGAAATAGGAAGGACCTTAGATACGAAATTGCCACCCTTAGCAACCGGAGATGTTTATAGTCCACTCAGCTGATAGAACCCTTCAGCTCAGCTACGAGCCAGAAGGCTAACGCTATGCTAGTTAACGCGATGCTAGCTAATGCTATGCTAGCTAACGCTATGCTAGCTAACGCTATGCTAACTAACGCTATGCTAGCAAGATCCAAAGTCAATAACATTGTGTACAGTTGGCAATCAGTAAAACTAATTTGACAGTATGTTAAACAACAAGACAAGCTAGCTATCCAGACATGTCATTGTCCCCGAAACAATATAACGACTTTTACGAACAATTTGATCCGCGATGTGTAACGTTACTGTCGGCCGCAGCGGCGCAGCCTGGAGCAGCGACCTGAACAGTGAACGGGATGTGAGATAACGTTATTCTCTGGGAAACAAAGTCAGTCCAGAGGGGAAATATAACTTACTTCCTGCAGCGTGTGTGTTAGCGCCATCCTGTGGTGATCAGAGGACAAGTTGGAAATAACAGATCCACATTTCCTTTTTGATTTAATGTAGCGCATTGATTTAGTTATTGATTTAACAGTAAACAGTCCGTTTCTTACTTTACTAGGCGGACACCCAGCAGCCAATCAGAATCGAGTATTCACCCAGACCGTGGTATAATATATAATAATACATTTCCTTAACCCTCCTGTTGACCTCGGGGTCTAATCTGACCCATTTGCAAAAAGTTTCCATATCAGAAATTTGGGTTTCTTTCAACCAAATTTTAAAACAGAATAACGTGGATGGTTCCATCAGTTCACTACTTTCACTGAATTTTGGTGTTTTCTTCAATTTTATAGCATTTGAAAAAAAAATGTTATCAAAGAACGCTGGAAAAAAACAAAAAAAATTGGAAAAAACATTAAAAATGTCAAAAAAAGTGCAGAAAAATCCACAAAAAACGACAATAACATCACAAATTTGTGACAAAAAAATTGTGAAAAAAGCCAAAAAAGTGATAAAAACATCAAAACAAAGTGACAAATTATTTTTGAAAAAAGTGAGAACATCAACAAAAAATTTTTTATTTCAAATTTGGACCCAGACAAAAAATAAAAAACAAAGTTGCACGGTCGATGGTAAGACAACACGAGGGTTAAAACGTCTGCTGCTCTTTGCCAAAGAAGAAGTCACGCTGCTGCGTTTGTTTCAGAATATTTACTCAGAAAACAAGATGGAATGAGGACAAAGAGCAAATAACTCCAAACATGACAGAAAGCATCCAATCACGCTCGAGCTGTCCCGTACAGCTGCGTGGCCGCGTTCCAATATGAGCGAACGCGGTTCGCGGCTCCTTTACCGTCAGCGTTCATCCTTCCCGAGTGAGTTTTCGTCAGGATTTCTCCTCCCGTAGTGCACGTTTGATTAACCTACAGCACAGACACGAAGCGTTTAAGAGCTGAACGTGGATGAGATAACAGCGAGTAGTGAGACTAAGCTAAGCTACAGCGAGATGTTTTCTGAGGCTACACCTACACCGCTACGTTTCTGGTTTTGAAAAACACAGTTCTGAGCCAAAAACCATCTCCGTGCAAACGCGTGTTTTTACAACTAATCTCCGTTTAAACTATAGGGATGCACCGAATCCAGATCTCCGAATCTACCGGTTAAGATTCTGCCGAATCCAAATACCG
>CM042443.1:1302855-1320355 GCA_023631565.1 Gymnocephalus cernua | reverse complement strand
CTGGTCTGGTTGGAATAAACCCTTAATTCACCCATTTACATGTGGAGATATGCTGGCTCTATACACGCTAAAAGTAGTGATTATTTACATGGAGTCTGGCTCTATACACGCTAAAAGTAGTGATTATTTACATGGAGTCTGGCTCTATACACGCTAAAAGTAGTGATTATTTACATGGAGTCTGGCTCTATACACGCTAAAAGTAGTGATTATTTACATGGAGTCTGGCTCTATACACGCTAAAAGTCCTGATTATTTACATGGAGTCTGGCTCTATACACGCTAAAAGTCCTGATTATTTACATGGAGTCTGGCTCTATACACGCTAAAAGTAGTGATTATTTACATGGAGTCTGGCTCTATACACGCTAAAAGTAGTGATTATTTACATGGAGTCTGGCTCTATACACGCTAAAAGTAGTGATTATTTACATGGAGTCTGGCTCTATACACGCTAAAAGTCCTGATTATTTACATGGAGTCTGGCTCTATACACGCTAAAAGTCTTGATTATTTACATGGAGTCTGGCTCTATACACACTAAAAGTCTTGATTATTTACATGGAGTCTGGCTCTATACACACTAAAAGTCCTGATTATTTACATGGAGTCTGGCTCTATACACGCTAAAAGTAGTGATTATTTACATGGAGTCTGGCTCTATACACGCTAAAAGTAGTGATTATTTACATGGAGTCTGGCTCTATACACGCTAAAAGTAGTGATTATTTACATGGAGTCTGGCTCTATACACGCTAAAAGTCCTGATTATTTACATGGAGTCTGGCTCTATACACGCTAAAAGTCCTGATTATTTACATGGAGTCTGGCTCTATACACGCTAAAAGTAGTGATTATTTACATGGAGTCTGGCTCTATACACGCTAAAAGTCCTGATTATTTACATGGAGTCTGGCTCTATACACGCTAAAAGTCCTGATTATTTACATGGAGTCTGGTGTAGTTTGGTGATGGTGATTTCGGGGCTGTTTCATGTTAAACTAAAAGGATCTTACTCTTTAACTAAAAGGTCTATCTCTGCACGGATCCTTTCATAATGTTACATTGTAGCTTGTTTCTTACTTAATACTTTACCAATTTCAATGATGTTTGTTCCCATTAGTCACGAAGACACAAAAACACACGTGTGGATGACCATAATCTGCAGTTTATATCACTCCTCTTTCAGCAGCGCTGTGACATCAGCAGATCTGAGTTATATAACGGCATAAGAAACTATGAGTGTGTGGGGATCAGGATGGAAACACGAGCAGGAGCTGCTCTTTCACTGCCAGTCTGAACACGTGCACACACACACACACACACACACACACACACACACACACACACACACACACACACACACACACACAGTATTTTTTGCACGTAGTCCTGCTGAGAAAAGTGAACAGATGGACTGTTCTCACTCTGTGTGTGTGTGTGTGTGTGTGTGTGTGTGTGTGTGTGTGTGTGTGTGTGTGTGTGTGAATGCCGTAGAAAACACTGTGCATTTAGATCGATGGATGGACTTTTTTTTTTATCCCAAACTGGGAAATTACTGTGTTTCCAGGAACAAGTCAGGACATAAACACAAGAAATACACTAGAAATACTTAAGGTAAAAAAATAAATGAGAAAATAAAATCACACCTACTCAAAAATATACTTACAGGAATGAAAACAATGTGCATGTTTATACGAGTGTAGAATACAAATACACAACCTACATACATAGTATATATGACAAATCAGATATGTATAATATTAAATATGAAGTAACCAGTGTGCAGGTAGCATGATAATGCACTGTTGTAATGTTATCTCACACTGTGGATTGCAATACATGCAGTTTAAATACCCGATTATATTCAGCTTAAGGTTTCTCAAACGCCAAAAAGTAAACACCTGAAGATCACGGTTCTCCCGGTTAATGCCGCTCTTCTCAACATTTGGGTTTTTTTCTTCATTTCTGTCGCTTCTTTCTTCGTTTTTCCCTTTTATTAAATGTTTTTGACACTGTCTGTGGCTTTTTTTCAACATTTTTAAGGTTTTTGTGGCTTTTTTGTGGTTTGTAGCTGACAGACCACCAGGTTCTCCCTCCCGTCTGGTAACATACGGACGCTTGGTCAGGTGTCTGTCGTTGTTATACAACGCTAAAAGTCTCCTTTAGCGTCATATAACGCGCTTTATCTAAACGCTCTTGGTCGGGACTATTGGCGTCCCTTTAGACGCAGTTGGGTTAAGGTGGGTGGGCTTACGTTTCCGTGACTCGCGGGAATAACGGGATGGTTAAAGTTCCCATATTATGAAAAAAAATCACTTTTTCTGGGTTATGTTGTGTCTCTGGTGCTTCCACACGCATACAAACTTGGAAAAAAATCCATCCATGTTGTTCTGAGTGAGTCAAAATCTGCACGGCTTGTTACATAACTAGCCGAAACGACGGGCTAAACACAACCGTTTGCATGCTAGCGCTAGTGTTAGCATGCTAGCTTGTTCTCAATGGCAAAGCACTGCTACAACACACACAAGTTCACCATAATCTCCAGAAGAAGTACTTCCATGTGCGCCCTCCTTTAGAAGAAGTCTCCCGGCTAATCCTGCCTTGTAACTGACCAAAGTTGGAGAAACAACCTTTCTTTTACTGTCTGTGGAGCTAACTGACATGATCTACCATCTGAGCTACTGAGCATGTGCAGAGTGGAATCAAAGATAGTACAGAAGGAAAGATGATTCACTCTGTAGCTAAAACAGAGACCTGAACACAAGGTGAAAAGAGGAGCTGCAGCAGTGAGAGAGAGATGTGCTGTACAACAAAAATATATTAAACCATGTAAACATATTCTGGTACAACCTCAAAATACAATTATGAACCTGAACATGAGCAGAATATGGGAGCTTTAAAGACACAAAGTCCTGTGTGGGACCTGATCCCCGGTCTCCTGGGTGAAAGTCCTGCGTTTGACCCGTCCAACCAACCTCCCTACGAGGTATTTCCAACCTCACATACTACTCGCTAAACGCCGTGTAGCTGCTGCTCTCCGCGGTACGTTCTACTAACACGCTAAAAGGCGCTTTTTTCGTCTCTTCAGACGCCGACAGCCGCCGTCCAAACGTCCGTATGTCACGAGTTTGGAGTGAGAACGGGTTGGACGCACATTGTTGGGAGGTTCCTGCAGGATCAGCGTGACTCACCTGTTTGACCTTGGCGAGCTCGTCCTCCGTCTGGCGGTGAACTCTCTGAGACTCGACCAGCTGCTCCTGAACAGGAGAGTCGGGAAACAAACAGGTACACAAACAAGCCGGGGTCAACATTTTACCAGCCAAATGGCAACTGAATGTTTAAATCAGCAGCCACTCAACAGATTACCAATGTTCTGTGACAGGTGAGTGGCAAAAATACAAATGTTCATACCCTTCGAAGTTCATATGAAAAGGGACAGATGCTATCTCCAATGTACATCATTACAGCATTTATAGCTATTGAACATTTGCTGTTCTGGGGTGTGTTTGTTAGACTGTTTGTTATGTTTGGTGGTGCAGGTTGGCGCAGTTTGTTTTTGTTGGTGTTTGTGGAGCCTGGGCTGTCTACAGAGACCACTTTTTTTTACAGTGTGTTCAGGGGACAGGCAGCTAGCAGATAGTGAGATGTTTTTTACAGTGTGTTCAGGGGACAGGCAGCTAGCAGATAGTGAGGAGATGTTTTTTACAGTGTGTTCAGGGGACAGGCAGCTAGCAGATAGTGAGATGTTTTTTACAGTGTGTTCAGGAGACAGGCAGATAGCAGATAGAGAGGAGATGTTTTTAAATGTTGTAGCCTAAAAAAATGCATGACATCGCTTAGAGCACCTTTAACACTTTCGGCTGTGCAGGAAGTATATGAATGTGAAAGTGAATAAGTTCTCCAGGTGTGTAATAAGTTTGTGTTACCTGCAGCCTCTTGATCTCCCTCAGAGCCTCGATGTGTTCCTTCCTCAGCCGCTCCATCTCCTCCAAATCCTCCGAGTCCGACAGCGATGGCTGCAGAACATCCAACCAACCAGTCAGTCAGTCAGTGGCGATGTTTTTCATTGGGGTTTTTTTGCCAATTTTTCTGATTTTTTGCCACTTTTTCAATTTTTTTTGTCAATTTTTCGGATTTTTTTTGTCAGTTTTTAAAACAGAATTGCCACCAGAATTTTTTTTGCCACTTTCTCAATTTTTTTGGTGGCTTTTTCCGATATTTCTTGGTCACTTTAGTCAATTCTTTTTTTCACTTTTCCAATTTTTTTGCCACTTTTTCAATTCCTTGTCACTTTTTCAATTTTTTTGCAATAATGTTGGAAAAGTGCCAAATATGTACAACCGTAAAGAAAGCATCAAAAAACGTTGTTTGAAGCCCAAAAACATCTGGCAACACAGAGACGCTGACGTCAGCTAACGTTCGTGAAGCCGTAATAAAACTACTCTCAGTGATGCTAAATTTGTCTTTTAGTTGTGGTTTGTTGACGTTTTCGTTGCTTTTTAAAAGTTTTTGTCACTTTTTTAAGTTTTTGTTAGTTTTTTAAACATTTCTTTCAATTCATGGTCAATAAATCAAATTTATATGACATTACACTTATTTTTTTAGTTTAAAAAAGCAGAAATTATGAATTATTTTGACTAATAGTTAAGATCAGAGGATGTTGAGTGGATCACAGACTGGTTCAAAGTTTAGTCAGGATGCTGTTGAAACCATGTAAACTGTTATTTTGGTTGAAAGAAACGCATATTTCTGATATAAAAACACATTGAAAATGGGTCTAATTTCACCCGAGGACGACCCGAGGTTCAAATATAACTTTTCATCAAGCAATACGACGTTCGAACGAAGCCACGCCCCTTCAGGAGACAGGAAGTGAGGACCATTTCATACCACTGGCGCTCTCTTTAGTATACAGGATCTGTGGTCTGCGCGTTCACAGAGATGCATTATGGGTTTATTTCAGAAACAGAGCACGCAGAGTTCTCTCTCAAGCTGTGATTGATTATTCTCTGACACTGTGTGAGAGAATCTGTTGCAGCCTGCTGATTGGTCGATTCACGCGTCAACAGATCGATGTCAGAGCGTCCATATCGATGCGACTCTGAGCCGCAGCGCAGCAAATAACAGGATGACATCACAGGATGACATCACAGGATGACAGAGTTAACGGAATATAAGAAATATCGGGTCCCATCCAACAGCGCTGGAATGTAACTAAGTACATGTACTCCAGTACCGTACATCATGTTATTTTGGGGCAATTTGGTTCAAAGAAACCAATATTTCTGATATTAAACATCTTTGAAAATGGGTGTAATTTGACCCCGAGGACAACAGGAGGGTTAAACATGGCGAACTCTTCGTGAGCCAGCAGCAGGTGTGCAGCGATCTCCTACCGGTGCGTTGCTAGGCGACTCCAACAAGCTGCACAGCTCTTCAGATGTTAACCTCTCCGCCGGCTGAGTGGCGGCCGACTCCTCCAGCTGAGGCCGGAACAGCTCCCTGATCTGGCTCTCGAAATCTGCAAACACAAAACACACACAAGGTTACACACACACACACACACACACACTCACACATACACACACACACGCACACTCACACATACACACACACACACATGCTCATCACTGTAGCTTGTATGAGAGCGCTGGTTGGCCTTCTTTGCACAATCGCAGGTGGGAGCATTGGTATATTTTCTTTTTAAGGCCATACTGTGTACTCTGCCTCCTTACGTACTTATGTTCTCTGCTGACTCCTAAAGTCACTACCAAGAAATGTCATCTTCCATCATTTTGGCCAATCGTGTATGACGTTCCCCCGAACGCCAGCTGTCTTCAGTGAAAGTGCCTTTAAAGTTTTTGCACCCTCATCCTGGTATAAACTGCAGACTCACCTTAAATGCTACTTCCTACCAACAATGACAGATTAAAATGAGGATAAAGGAGTATTTGAGTACTAAATGTGCTGTTGCTGAGCGCTGCTGGTGATTACGTTGAGATGAGTTGTCTTTTTCTGTTTTATATTGTGTGTTTTTCACTGTATATTTTTTAATATGGAACCATTACACTGCTGTCTCAGCCAGGACTCCCTTCAAAAAGAGATTCTGAATCTCAATGGGATTATTTCCTGGTGAAATAAAGGTTAATAAATAAAATATAAATTAATAAAATACACACACTTAGTAAAACCTCGGTCTGTTATTGTTATACGTTCCTCGCTCCAACTACCAGACCAAAGGTACCCCTCAAATGCTGTATTCTAACGTTAATTTGTATTTCATAACTCATGTTTCACACACACACAAACACACACACACACACACACACACACACACACACACACACACACACACACACACACACTTTTTAAAACACTCCAAATCACAGTCCCAAAGTCCACACAAAACCACGAATGATATTTACTTGTGATAAATAGATGTTCAAATATACTCAGTTCTGTATTTCTGCTGCTTTTAGTATTCTGCTAAAATCCCCAAAATTGTTTGTTGAATTTAAAAACAAATTAAAAAGGAAATCATTCATCATTTAGTGAACAAATTAAACATTGAAGTGAATGTAAAATGCGCCACTAAAAAAGAATGATAGTTAACATTTTAAAGTGAAGTTTTCTGCAGAAATTTTCCTTCAATGTCGCAGCCTTTTGGTGTTTGTTGCACCAGTTGATAATACTGTGACGATATGAAAACAATATATTTGTGCAGCCCTAATCACGTTGAGCCTCTAATATCTGTAACATTTAAAACATACTGAAGAGAATCTCTCAACACAAACTGGTTGTACTACATGAAGGTTAATGTTTTTATTTTACAAATTGTAGGTTTATGAGTCTTACCTGTGAAGGCCACCGTCCCCGCTGGATCTGCTCGTAGTCTGGACTTGAGCGCCTGCCGCTGAGCGTCTGTGGGCTTCAGACCGAGCAGGTCCAGAGCCTGCACGCACACACACACACACACACACACACACACACACACACACACACACACACACACACACACACACACACACACACACACACACACACAGATCAATGCACACAGCAGTGACGCCCCTGCTGTTCGACACCAAGTCTAAATCTTTAAAAAATCTTTTTATATGTACAAAGTGGGGACCAACTGAAATGTCCTTACTTTGTAAAACTCTTAATTGGTCCCCACAAAAATAGATGAGCACACACACACACACACACACACACACACACACACAGCCAGACACACACACACACACACACAGACAGACAGACAGGCAGACAGACATGCACGCACGCACGCACGCACACACACACACAGACACACACACACAGCCAGACACACACACACACACACACAGACAGACAGACAGACAGACAGACAGACACACACACACACACACACACACACACACGCACGCACGGATCAATCCACAGCGGTGACGCCACTGAAACAAACATTGACAAACAGCCACATGCATCCTGTCACTATCCAATGAAAACCCTTTTACTGTACATCATAGGGATTATCAGACTTGGAGATGCAAGGTTGTTTACTGTTCTTTCTGTGTCCTCCGTTTATGTTTTCCTAGATCCATGTTCGTGTATGTCTGCTTGCTTTACTTCCTGTTATTTTGAAGCGTTGGGTTTGATGTGTCTCTGTCTAGCATTGTTTCCTGTTGAGTCTGATTAATCCCTGATGTGTTTCACCACATCTTCGCTCATGTCACCTGTCCATTGTTACACCCTTGTTGGCTTGTGTATTTATGCTGCGTTTCAGACACAATTTTCAGCCAGTAAGTTACAACTTCAAGTCACGACTCTCACACACCTGCTCCAGCCTCTCCAGTTTGAGGCGACAGCTGGTGTTGGGGGAACATTTCCTGTGAGGATCCTGCTGTCTGCTGGCCGGTTCTGCAGACAGAGGTACAGACAGATTAGATGTTTAAAACTGCACTTCATTAAGATTAATTAAAACTCCGTACAACATGTGCATCAATAAACAACAATAAGGTCACTGCAACAGCAACATGTGGCCTGAACACAACACTGAACATCCTATCAAGTCAGTTGTTGCTATTAATGAGCTTCCAAAGTAAAAAACATCAACAAAGAGGATTATAGATTGTTTTATAATCCAGATTGTAAATTGCCCTGAACTGTTTCTGTTTCTAAGTGCCATATCATAGGTACTTTTGAAAAATGTGTATTCAAGTTTGGTATTTTAGCTATCAGTTGAAGGTTAAGAGGAAGTTGCAGTTAACCACAGAGCTTTCATGGTGACGGGGGGGAAAAGGAAGTGGATACAGTGTCGTAACAACTGGCCACTGACTGCGTTGTGTTTTGAAAGAGAGAGGTGCAATGCCGTCTTGGTCCCGGATACAATCCTGATGCATCTCGCACACAGAGACGAGAGGATGCGACACAAATCCTCGGACAATCGCAGGCTCGCCCTCCCGCCAGCCTCACTTCCTTCAGGCAGCTAAAACCACACGCCATCTGTCCCTCTCTCTGCCTCCCTTCACGTTTCACTCCATCGATTCATTTACACTTCAATGTTTACAGCAGGTCATCTGTGCACAGACATGCAGCGCCATTGACCTAAATTACAGGGCGAATGGCGGAGGTTACATCCCCCTCAATAATCGAAACAGGCCAGTGCAACAACCTCCAAAAATCTATCATAATCTCTTTACATTAATAAAGACATTTTCACCATAATGGACAGAGTCCAAAACAAATTTCCCTTCAGGGACAATAAAGTATATTTCATCTGATCTTATCTTATGTATTATTTACAATACACGTTTTTTAATGATATTCCTGGGGATGAAATTTCCACGTATGGGTACAGGCATGAAGCATGAAGAGCTGAATACATGAAAGCTGTGTGGATGTGCAATGAAGAAACTGGAACCTTCCTTGGAAGCAAATGAGAGACAATATTATTTTAATTTTAACAGCCTTTAACAGATTTTGTCCTGGGAAGCCCCGGATGATGCTACAGTATGTGAATTATTTCAACTTGAATTTGTGGATCTGAATTTGACTTATCAAATTTGAGCAACCTACAGTATGTTGTTTGTTTGTTTGTAATTCTGAAATTTTTAATTATTTTTAGAAATGTAAAGAAAATATATTGACAGATTTTGAAATTGCAAATCAAGAAATGTCATTTTTGTCAGAAGAAATACATTCAGATACATTTTTTTCAAAGTACAATATTTGAATATTAAGTATTCAGTGGCTAATCAGAACAACCTAAGCTAAAAGGTTGCACATGTAAGTTAACCATAATAATTATTAAAATAAAATGGTGTCATTATTTAAGAGAATACCAAAATCAGAAATATGTTTTTTTAATCATATTTTACTAAATAAACACACAAAATATTTCTTAATGTGGAAACATGAACAAAATGTTCCTCAACACTCCAGAAGTTATTTGAACTCTGTACATGTTTTAGTTTTTGAGATAAATTAATTTTTATAAGCACAGTGTAAAGGAGTTTTTATAGTTTAATCTGCAATGGAAATTGTGTCATGCAGGTTTGGCACTGGACATCACTGTACAACGTGATGACACGAAATACAGAAGCCTTAAGGCTTAATGCTTCTTGTGTTCAGTGCAGTGTGGCTGCGATATGATGCAAACGCAGCCTGGGCGACATGGATTGGATTGGTTACAGGAGGAAAGTCTCTCCGCCTGCCGTGACTTCTGTAAGATGACAGTCTTGTGTGTGTGTGTGTGATTGAATTTGGTTTATTTATTTTTCTCATTTTGTTATGCCTGCCGTGTGCTTGGTGTGTTTTGGTTTTCTGTCTGTCTGTCTCTTTCCACCTGCATGTTCCACAGTGTGGAACATGCTGACTCTCCTCACACCTGGCACCAATCCCAATCAGCGCACCTGCTAGTCATCATGCACCATAAACTGCCTTCGTGTACCAGCCTGACTTTCCTCTCCCTGCCAGATTGTTGCTTACCACTGAGTAAGCGTATTCACCAGCTTTTGAGATTTGTATTTAGTCTAGTTTCTTGTTTTTGTACTTACCTGTCTGCTTCGTTTTCTGATGTTACTAACTGGAAGATCTCTGTCCTAGAAATAACCCACCTTCAATAACCACGCCACGCACTGGAACATCTATTCTGCAGCGGCACTGAGGAACACAGCCCAGCACCCCCACTGCCAGCCTACACTCACTGCTTCAAATAAATAAATAATATTCTTTACCACCTACTCCAATCTGCACCTGAGTTCTGTCCCCCATTCCTGAACGTTCCTTTGAGCGCTTTGACCGCTGCTATGAGCGCTTTGACCGCAAACCGTACAAAAGACCAGACGGTTCTTGGCGACCATGCGTGCCGCCTGCAGCGCTCCCGACCGCGCTCCCGACTGCACTGGCTTTTAGCTTTCTGCTGCAAAAGAATAAATGTTCTTGCTGTTATGGATTTTATGTTAGATCGATTCATAAAGGATCATGAAAACAACTTCTTCACGTGGCCACCGGCGGGATCTCCGTTCTCTAAGTGTTATTGGCACCGACTGGAGAATCAGCCCACCAGCTGTTTATCTCCATTACCATTGAGCTCATATTCATAGTAATGTTTTATATTATTTATTAGCGAATTGTAGATACATACCAGGGTTTATTTCAACAATGATGTCACTTTCTGGCGGAGAGGAGACACGTGTCGGCTCTGTTCTGGCTGGAGACACTCGCACCTGCAAACATTACCATAACATATAAAAATGGTTTGATAAGAGTGTGTTCACGTGTGTGTAGTGAAAGCAAAGATGTGCACACATTACAGAAAACTTGAGCAATAAATTCAGACAATCCTGAGGAATATATTCGACTAAAAGGCTCTTCAGGTGTCTGGGAACTTAATTATGTATAGCCTTGCTAGTATTAAAATCAAAGAATACAACTTTTTGATGTGTTTGCAATACTTTGTTTTATGACTCCATGACTGCAAAACTAATGAGTTAGCATGCTAACTTGGTACAACTAAGATCGGTAAACATTACACCTGCTTAACATCCACATGTTAGCACAGTCACTGGGAGCCAGAGATGCTTAGAGTTAGAGCCCAAGTCTCCAGTCTCTCGTGGTTACAATGCGTGTTGTATCACCTGCTGCACAGCCAGAAGGACGTAAATAATTACAAATTTGACTAACACAAGTTTGGCAAACAAACAAACATCTAAAAAATATTTTCATAATATCTAGCGAACGACAGTCAGAGTTAACCTATGTAGGTTGTAGCTAAAGCAAGAAGCAGGCTAACGTTAGCTAACCAATGCTGAGCTAAACACGTCTGCTAACCTATCAGGGTGCGTCTTCAGGTGCCTGATTAAATTAGATGTGGTTGAGCCAGAATCCTTTATCTGGATACCACATGTTTTGCATTCAGCACTTCTTTTGTTTAGGCAGTTTTGTATGAAGTTTTTAAAGCCAAATCTTTTGATGAATTGCTCAGCAGCAGCCGGCACGGTTGACATGTTTGTTGTCTTCTCTCGCAGCAGATACGTTACATGTTATGTAGGTAGGTTAAACGTTACGCATGGGAAGGGAATAACATTAAGCTCATCAGACGTATCCTAAAAATAAAGATTGTTCACGAGTCCCGCATCTCGAGTCTAAGTCAAAAACATGCTCTCTTTATTGGCATTTCTTTAAACCAATCACAATCGTCTTGGGCGGTGCTAAGCTCCGGACGGAGCCACGGTGCCTCTGCTAAATAGTCTCAGGAAGGAACTTGTTTTGGTGGAACATGTGTACGTTCAAAAGTAGTTTTAGTCGTGCAACAGAAAACTCAGATTGGACAGATAGTCTAGCTAGCTGTCTGGATTTACCCTGCAGAGATCTGAGGAGCAGTTAACCAGAGTCCTCACAAATCAGCCGGAGGTTAGAACGCCAACACAGAGACGGAGGAAGGGGACGCACATCCGGCAGAAATGAGGGACATCCTGGTTCAGAGATTATAACCAATAAAGATGTTATCCTTGTTTGTTTTAGGTAGCCAAATTGTATTACTGATGATTTGGCTGAAATCTCCCTCTTCTTCTCCTGTCTCCCACCACCACCATCTTGAGGCGTGTTTAGGGGGTGTTTAGGGGGTCAACTGTAGCGCATTTCAAATTAGAAATTAGTCAAATTATTGGTTGCATTTGAAGCAGGAAGTTTCACATCTAATCAAAGTAATGATGTTAACACATAAAGCAGACAATGCACAGGCAATCTACTGATATCACTGCACTCGTGGTCTTGAAGGAAAATCCAGAGCCCTCTTTATCTGAGACCAAGAGACAAAATCTGGTCAATTACCAGATGAAACCGAGACCTTCCAAAAGTAGTCTCGAGACCAAGACCGATCTTGAGTTCTACAACACTGAAAACCAGTAAAGATGTTATCCGTGTGTGGATCTCTGGGCTGTACTGAAGCACACACCTGGGTGACATTAACAGCCGGCAGAGTCTCACAGGCAGGGTTTCGGCTGGAGGTGATCTTAGTGACCACGGCTGGCTGTGGAGGCACAGTGCCCAGAGCCGGGGCCCTGCTCTGGGGTCCACCTCCACCGCCGGACCCTGGCAAGGAGCTGGGGCTGTGAGGCCCGCTGCTGGAGCTGGAGGATGACCTCCGTCTGATGAAGGCAATTTCCACTGTGGGGTCCGGTCTAAAACACAGGACAGGAAGTTGTTTTGAAATGTGATAAATGGAACATTATTAAACAAAGAAAATAAGACTATTAGTGAAGTTTGTTTCCCTTGAAATAGAGATTGTCCGATACCGATATCAGTATCTAAAAAAGCCTCCAATTCTGCCTAAAATGCTGGTGTCCGATCCGATACCATGTAGGATTTAGATTTAGATGAAGCGAATGAGTAACTCTTGTGGACAATGCAGTTTCTAAGCTTGTAGAATTTGTTTTTCTTGTATGCTATATCTTGCATCTATTGCAATACATGAACTCAATGTTGTAAAGATTATCATATGATAAAACAGGAGTAGAGTCTTATTTCCTTCTTTTATTTCCCTATTTGCTTATTTTACTGTGTCAAGGCTGTAATGTACAAATGTACTATATACTCTATGAATGTGACTGATTGTATTTAATGCTGCTAAAAACTAGACTAAATAGTCTCCAGGTGTGTTGGACCTCAGTTTGGTGCGAGTCAGGATGCTCCTGGCTTCCTCATACGTCACTCCGATCAGGGACTCTTTGTTGATGGACACCAACTGGTCTCCGACCTGCAGCCTGCCGTCCTGAAATGGCACAAACACACAAATACACAGAGACATTCACATCGTGTTGTTAAACAGGTCAACGGATCCACTGAGACTGATAGAAATAGTCAGTGATGGAATGTATCTAAGTACATTTACTCCAGTAATGTACTTAAGTCCAAATTTTGAGGTACTTTACTTGAGTCGTTTCTTTTCATGCCACTTTCTACTTCTACTCCATTACATTTCAGAGATAAATATTGTACTTTTTACTCCACTACATTCATCTGTTACATTTTTAGTTACTAGTTACTTCACACATTAAGATTCCTGCACACAAACACATGTATTTCTAAAGTAAACTAGCCAACAATATAACGGCCGACAAGTCCAGCTGAGATGATTAGACCATTAAACACTCAACTGGTTGGATCCTTTACACTTTCTAAAATGAGAGGATTTTTATTTACTTATAATACTTTAATTACATTTTCCTGATGATATTTACAGACTTTTACTGAAGTAAAGTATTGTAAAGTGTAGTATTAGTGTTTTTACTTAAGTAAAGGATCTGAAAACGTCTTACATTGCTGGAAATAGTAAATGCTTTTAGGTGACTTCTGAGTACATTTACATTTTTTTTACTGTAAATGTAAAATCTGAATTTTGTACCAGCCAAAGGCATGAGTTAAGATTCCGCTTTAACCCAAAGTACGTGGAAGTACAAAATCTTGAACATGAAATAAAAACAGGTATGAAGATCAAGGTATTTGTCTTCAGGTTGGATGAACTGAGATGATTGCATAGAACAATTATACTCGGTACTTTGCATCTGAAAAAAAAATTATATACAAAAAAATAGGTACTTTGTAGAGTTTAACCCTCCTGTTTTCCTCTTGGAATAACATGGATGGTTCCGTACAACACTCTTCACAAGTTAATTAAATGATCAGCTCACTACTTTCATTGAATTTGGGTGTTTTACTCAATTTTATAGTATTTGGAAAAGAAATTATGAAAGAACGTCAGAAAAAACATCGAACAAATCTGCAATAACAGAAAAAGTGACAGAAAACTGACTAAAACATCAAAACATTTCCAAAACATCGGGAAAAGCAACAAAAGTGTCAAGAAATATGACCAAAAGACTGAAAAAAGTTTACACTTATTATAAAGAAAAGCAAACTTGCACCATCGATGGGAAGACAGCACAAGGGGTAAACATAAATCTGGGTGTCATCTGCATAATGGTGGTTGTGAATTGTGAGTTGTGTTTGCGGAAGATAAAAGTGGGAACTGATGAAAACAAAACAAACAAAAAGGGGTCTGAGAATGGAGCCTTGGGGAACACCAAAGGTTGGAGATGCCATTGAGAAGTAAGCATCATCAAGTGCAACGTTTTAAACTTCATGAAATAATTGGATATCAAAAGGTTTTTTTTGGACATCGCAATGCCTCCCCAAGAAGGTTTTTAAAGGTATAAAAGTGGGAGGATGTGTTTGCACAGTCCAACAAGTCTAACATCGCTGGAAAACTTTTTTTCCCAAATATTTTGCGTGAATCTAATTTACGTAGGCTACGGTGTAATCCCGCTTTAGTCAGAATGTCTTTTTTAATAATTAAAACATGTGAAAATAAACTTTTGATGTTACTTTTGAAAGCTTTTTTGTGTGTTTTTCATTCAATCATTTTCATAAATAAGGTGCAGCAAAAAACATTTTTAGTAATATGAAAATCCAAATGAATACAACACTTGAAGGATGCAGTAAGGGCTCTGACCTTCTGGGAGTCTCCTCCAGGCACTATTTCCTGAATTAACACCATTGGTCCTTCTGGGCGGTTAGCTCCGCCCTTGATGACGAGCCCCAGGCCTGTTCCCTTGGCAACACATATCAACTGAATGACACTGTCGCTGGGGAGAGAAACAGAGAGGACGGCACTAAGCATGATTAAATACCACAAAGCCACATTCAATCCCACCGTGACATAATCTCTAACCCTTCTCATCCTTTCTCTCGTCTTCCTACACTTCTCTTTGAAAGTGCTGAAACTGCTTCTTACTATTTTTAGCTGTAGCTGCAGAAATACAATTTAGTGGATTATGAAACAATGGGCCCCTGGTCACAGAAATGTTAGAAGCCCCCCAACCTGTCTACATAGAAAGAAGAGTCTACTTTTAGACATTTCGTGTCCCTTTGTGGTGGTTTAAATCTGTTTTTAGTCATCTTAAGTTTACTCTTTAGCATTTCATAGTAATATTTTGGCTGTTTGTCATCCATATATGTACGTTCTCTGTCCTTTTGTTTTAGGAATGCACGATAACGATTGGCCCCAATAAACTATCAGCCGATAGAAGAATTTTTTTTTACGTTACTAAATTCACTATAATTTCAGTTAATCGTCAACGCCAGTGTTTGGATTAAGTAAGTAGTAAGTAAAGTTTATTTATATAGCACTCATCACAGAGTAACAAAGTGGTTCACAGGCCAAAATGATAATTTTATTAAAACAACTCAATAATCATAAAAAGCACACTAAATCACAGTAAATCTTAACAAAACACAAAAGCAAAAAATACATAGTAATCGATCGGCTAAACGATTGCCTGACTTAAAAAGATGCATTTTTAGGTGCTTTTTAAAGATTTCAACAGAGGCCGTCACTCCTAACTCTTGTGCTGTCTTCCTGTCGACCGTGCACTTATTGTCCTCCCGGGTCACAATTAAAAATGAACCTTTTTGATAATAATCCTTATTTGTAGGAAATTATACCTATTTTTTTAGTAAAAAAAGCAGAAATTATGAAATATTTAGACTAATATTAGAGGAAATGCGTGTTGATGGATAATCAGAGACTTTAAAGAGTCAAAGTTTAGTCAGAATACAGTTTTGAAACCATTTCAATCTTGTTGAAATACTAAAACTTGAATAAAATATTCAAAATTTAATAAAAGTAGTGATCATGAATTGTACGTGCAAAGAGCACTATATGGAATCCATCTAATTTTTGCGTAATTTTTATTTTAAAAAACAAAACATATTTCTGGTTTTTAAATTTTGAAAACAGGTCAAATTGGACCCGAAGACAACTTGAGGGTTAATACATATGGCAAAGTGTTCCACAGAGTAGGAGTGACTGTTTCAAAGGCTCTGTTCCCTTTAGTTTCCCGCTTAGTACGGGGAGCAGCCAGTAAGCCCTGATCTGCTGACAACATAATAATGTACAGAACAGGCCTTGCTGGATAATCCATAAAAACAGAGATTAAGTTATTTCTATAAATGTGCTGCAGCTGGTGCTTTGTACCTGAAGGCGTGTGTGGGCGTTTGTGCTGTGTAAGGGGAGGCATGGGTGTAGGCGGTGACCCCCTCTTTAGGACTGAGAAGCTGGGGGCTCTCTGATCTGGAGGAGGAGGAGGACGAGGCTGTGTCTGTCGGTTTCCCTGAGCAGAGCCGACAGAAGAATAAAGGGGGAGAAGGAAATAGAAAGAGAGTGGGAAGAAGTAGAGAGCGGTGGATGATGGGACAAAGAGTGAGATGGAGGTAGAGAAAAATGAGAACAGCTTCAATCAAATCACTTTTTTAATATTAGTAGTCATGAAGATTTCCTCTTGAGGCATTAAACAACAGTCAGAGAATAAAAGTGGTGTTGGTGTCTTGTATCACTATTTCTGTGGGGACATCTGTAAACCCTGAGAAAAGAAAAGACTTTCCTCAGATATACTGGTTGTAGTTATCCCCCAATTGACTTCTTTGTCTTTGAGCTTTTTGAGTCTTACATATTATCTGCTCTAGCTATTCCAACGTTTTAGACACAGATATGGTGATATTAACGGTCCAAAATGATGTCATACTGCTTTTATATTAAATTGAAAAAGCTTTTCTTGAAGGATGACCCCTAAACCCTCTGCCAAATATGTGCACGTCTTTTATAAAGCTAGGGAACACACTGCATACTGTATTTGCAAAGTGACGACCTTTTAGCAAAGTGAGGCTCTTTATGTAAAGTGAGGAAATTTTTTGCAAAATAAGGACCTTCTGCTAAAGCTAGGACCTTCATGCAAAGTGATGATATTTTTGTAATGCGAGGACCTTTTTGTAACGGGAGGACCTTTTTGTAAAGTGACGATATTTTTGTAAAGTGAGGACCTCTTTGTAAACTGAGGACCTTTATGCAAAGTGACGATATTTTTGTAATGTGAGGACCTCTTTGTAAAGTGAGGACCTTTTTCTTATTCAAAGGAGTCAAGAGTCTTTTAGGTTTAAGGTCAGAATCAGAATC
>CM042443.1:1272855-1297855 GCA_023631565.1 Gymnocephalus cernua | reverse complement strand
GGAGGACTGCAGGGGGTACGTGTCCCCCTAGTGGTACTCTGGAGGACTGCAGAGGGTACGTGTCCCCCTAGGGGTACTCTGGAGGACTGCAGGGGGTACATGTCCCCCTAGTGGTACTCTGGAGGACTGCAGGGGGTACGTGTCCCCCTAGGGGTACTCTGGAGGACTGCAGGGGGTACGTGTCCCCCTCGGTACTCTGGAGGACTGCAGGGGGTACGTGTCCCTCTAGGGGTACTCTGGAGGACTGCAGGGGGTATGTGAGATATTTAACAAAATGTTTATAGTTTATGTTTATAGGCTGTTGTCAAGAACATTTTTCCTTTTTATGGGGACTTTTTTTCCTACCAAAACTGTGATATTTGTGTCGCCTTCTTTGCACCTATTCTTGCCTTCCTTCTACTGTCCTTCTACTTTTTCTACTTCTCGCATTTTTCAAAGTTATGTCAATGTTTTTGAAGTTTTTGATACTATTTTTGACGTATTCTTGCCTTCCTTCCTTCCTTCTTTCTACCGTTTTTTCGAGGTTTTGTCTTTTTTACACTTTTTGTCTCCTTTTTCTCATCAACATTTAAATGTCTTCCAGTTACAATGCTGTTGTTTAGTAAATCTATCGCTGACATTGCTAAATTCTTCCTCTTTTTTTTCTACCAAAAATGATTAGCGCTGCTCAGGGGGTAGTTGGCTTAAAGAAACAATTCAAAAGGGGTACATTATTAAAAAAAAAGTTTGAGAACTACTGGTTTGGAGGACATGTTGCACAGCAACTGTCCATTGTCAGTTTCTACACCATGAAATGTTTGTGTTTCACGTTTGACTTGCAGGAACATTAAAAGATTTAGAACAAACTGGGGGTTAGGAAACATCACGCGAGTCTCACCTGGATTCATCGTCTCTGGCGATCAGCAAGGACATGTGATTGGAGAGCGATGCTGTCCTCATTATCTCCACCGCCCTATCAGGAAACAGGACAGGACACAGATGTGACGTCAGCAGCTGGTGTGCAGGTGGGTGTATAGTTCATACTTAAAGGTTAAAACTGGGTAAATGATTGTACAGACGAGACGGTCGTTTCTGACATTGTGTCTAATATATAAACAAACGTATGGATAATGACTCCGCTATATGGGCTTGGGATGAAAAGGCCAGGAGATATATCCGCTGGGCACCACAAATGTCTGAACGAAATGTCAATGCACAGGGGCGTCGGACTGGGGGGGAAAAGGGGACTGAGTACCCAGGGTCCTCATGTGAGGAGGGCCCAACAAGATGATAGAATGAATAGCTGTGGATGCAGGGAGGGGCCCATAGAAAATGCCTTTCTACAGGGCCCAGAATTTTTTGTCATGCCCTAGACCATTGCAATCCATGCAATAGTTGGGATATTTGCGTCTGGACCAAAAGTGAAGAAATGACAGACATTGTCATCCCCGGGAGCCACGCTGGTGAAAAATTAAAAACACCTCTTGGCTAAAAATACTTCTGCAAACACACACTCAGTGATAAACTGCAGACACAGCCGACGTCAAACTCACCTCTCATTGGTCACCCCTATGAGACTGATGTTATTGACATCTAAAATCAGGTCACCTGCCTTAAGCCGCCCTGGAACAGAGAGTAACAGACAGACCTGGTGAGGGAGGAGGATAATAATAACAGTGACAACTTTCCCCGGTAAAAAAAACAACTACCTACCGTCCTGAGCTGCCAAGCCACCGCCTATCACCCGCTTGATGTAGATGCCAAACTCTTCTCCTGTTTGGTCTCGGTAACCGCCGATTATCTTCACCCCTGTGCACAGACGAGTTTAGGTTAGTTCGGAAACTTGTGGTTGTTTTTTTTCTCCACTAATTTTGAAAATTGCCTATGACAACATTAGTTGTGTTTACTTTTGTATGACAGCCAACAATTTTGGAAGTTGATGATCCAGAATTTCTTTGTGTTAAAAAACAGTAAAAAGACAA
Organism: Gymnocephalus cernua; assembly: GCA_023631565.1. Lineage (NCBI taxonomy): Eukaryota > Metazoa > Chordata > Actinopteri > Perciformes > Percidae > Gymnocephalus > Gymnocephalus cernua. Next base: position 1,295,894 of record CM042443.1, on the reverse strand, counting down.
ACTGCTGCTGACACAAAGCTGGAAGATTGTTGATTTTGTAAATCTACCTTTTTAGTCTGAAAATACACATTTTTGTCTTTAAATACACATTTGTTGACTCTAAATACACTTTTTTTGTCTCAAAATACACTTTTTTGTCTTAAAAAAATACACACCTTTTGTGTCTAAATATTTTTTTTTATATAATTTTAATTGTATTTCTCAGCAATCAACTTTACATATCATGAAAATGAAACAGAAAATGGGGATACAAGAGGTGTTGCTCCTCCGAAAAACAACAAACACAGGACTTTCACCCAGGAGACCGGGGGTTCAGGTCCCATTTGAAAAGAAAAGGACACAGAGAGTTTTTTTAACTTAACGGAACAAACGGAGCGCCGTCACATTCTGCGTCACGTGGTCACCTTCAGGACGTGAAGTCACGTCTGATTTTAACCCAAGCCTCCATCTTTTTATCAACTTAACTCAGTAGTTGTGGTGTCTAAACCTAACCAAACTGGGACCGTTTCACAACGCTAACGACGTGTTTTAGACCGCCACTGTTACCCTCTTAGATATGAGGATGGAAAACGCTGCTGTGGGTCAGATTAGAGGAGGAACCAACAAGCTATATCGCCGTACGGTTTGGAGGACTTTTTCCTTCTAGTAGTTTTCAAAATTTAGCCAAGACCAGAAGATGTGTGTGTTATTGCCCAGCTGCTCTCCACAACTCTTTTTAAAACAAAACAATCTGTTTTTACTTTTGACGACTGTCTGAACGCATATATAATTAGGGTTGGGTACTGAAACCCAGTGCTAATATGCCTAAACGACCGGTATCTACCGGACCGACTTGCAATACGGATTTCTGTGTGCCACTTAAATGCCTTTTGCGCTGCTCTCTGATGCTCTGAAACAGACGTTAGAGGCAACAGGAGCATCGCTGCACGTGGCGCTAGTTAAAGAGGTTAACACTTCACTTTACAGAAGGTAACGTTAGCTTACCGTTAGCTAGCCGCTGGATTAAACACGGTTAATATGCTGACAGCTGAACAATGTAAAGTGTGTCTGTATTTCACTGTAGAGGATTCCAACAGCGGGATGTTAAGCAGTCTGCAGCTGCCGTTGTCAAAAGGAAAAGCAACACAGACTGTGCGTTCACTTGAAAGTAGAAAGCCTCGTGGTGCATTCAAAGTTACTGTAAAATACCCTATTCCCTATTACCCTATTTTTTTTCAACATGCTGTTTGCCACATCACATTTCAACACACTGAGATGAAGTTTAGAGACATGTGAGAGTAAGTTAACAATGGTTCAGAGGTCAAAGAGTTTCAGAGGAAGATGCTCACCAAGTCCCTTCCTGCAGTCGCAGAACTCCAGCCTCTGTACGGCTCGGTTGATGCCGTGCGGGCCCATGATCGTCCTGGCAATGAGCAAAAACACAACAGATTCAAAAACATATCAACATCCAAAGCCTGTCCCTGTCCTCTTCTGCGTGCTCTGCTGCACAAAATAATCAAATCATTGCAGGATTTTGTCATTTTCTCTCCCTCCCTCCCTCCCTCCATCCTCCACCCAGCCACATCCAAACCACTACAATCTGTCGCCTCTTAAACGCCACGGCAGTTGTGGATGGAAAGAAAGCGTCGAAAGACACAAATAGTGGTTAAAAATAATCAAAGTAACATTACAAAGCTGTTATATCCTCCACAGCTGCTGCGGTGACACAAAACTTGTGTGCAGAGCGATATGTGGATAAAAAGGTTTCAGGTTAAAGCTGAAGAGGTTCCTCGGTAAACATGATGCTGCTGTCTCGGTCCGGTCCCGAGGCTCAGCTAACCGTCAGAGCAGAGCTTGTTTCAGACGCATATGTATGTGTGTCTGTGTCAAAGTGTTCGTGTAGAGACAGCATCTATTGTCATAGACAGACTGACTTCAATTCCCAGGGCCGGCACAAGAGTGTTCTTGTCATGCGGGTGGCTTGTGGCTCAGAGGTCGAGTTATTGCCCCAAAACCACAAGGCTGCGGTTGCATGTCAAAGTGTCCCTGAGCAAGTTGCTGCATAAATAGCTGTCCACAGCTCCTAATACCAGGATGTGTTAAAGGTGCTGTAGGTAGGATTGTGAAGATCCAGGACTTAGCCAAAATTTTAACATCGACAACTAAAGACCAAATGGTAAGCCCCTCCCCCCACAAGGGAGAGCTGTGCACGATAGACGTGTGTGAGGAGGGGGGAAGGGGAGGAAACCTATCTGTACCTATTTGTCCACACCTCCCTGTAAGACCAGCACGCCCAGAATGCACCTGAACACACCTCCATGTAAGACCAGCAGGCCCAGAATGTACCTGAACACACCTCCCTGTAAGACCAGCAGGCCCAGAATGCACCTGAACACACCTCCCTGTAAGACCAGCACGCCCAGAATGCACCTGAACACACCTCCCTGTAAGACCAGCACGCCCAGAATGCACCTGAACACACCTCCCTGTAAGACCAGCACGCCCAGAATGCACCTGAACACATCTCCCTGTAAGACCAGCACGCCCAGAATGCACCTGAACACACCTCCCTGTAAGACCAGCACGCCCAGAATGCACCTGAACACACCTCCCTGTAAGACCAGCACGCCCAGAATGCACCTGAACACACCTCCCTGTAAGACCAGCACACCCAGAATGCACCTGAACACACCTCCCTGTAAGACCAGCACGCCCAGAATGCACCTGAACACACCTCCCTGTAAGACCAGCACGCCCAGAATGCACCTGAACACACCTCCCTGTAAGACCAGCACACCCAGAATGCACCTGAACACACCTCCCTGTAAGACCAGCACGCCCAGAATGCACCTGAACACACCTCCCTGTAAGACCAGCACGCCCAGAATGCACCTGAACACACCTCCCTCCCTTGGCTGTATGTAGAGATGGATAATGTAATTATTTCACATTAAGCCACTCCAGAGAGATTAGAGTGAACTCTGCTCCCCCTTGGAATATTTATATATCCCCTTCTCTGTACATTACCCCTTACATAACGTAAGGGATAATACAGTATATGTAATCTGGATGCCTCACAGCTCGCTTTAGATACTAACATGACATTAATCCAACATGACTGGATCTTGTTTTCAATTTTCAAGATTTATTACTTCACTTTTCATCCACCAAGGAAATTATAACATTGTTTACTTTACTCTCTTTTTTTGCTACACGTATCTGATGGCTGGAGATACAAGGATTCGGGATAAAGGCTTAGCCTGAAACTACGGCAAGGAGTTGACCATCTATAGCAGTGGTGCTCAAATTGGGGTACGTGTACTCTGGAGGACAGCGGTGTGTACATCAGTGCTTTTTTTCTATGTTTCTGTCGCCGTTTGTGAAGTTTTTGTCGCTTTTTGTCACTATTTTCAACCTGTTCTTGCCTTCCTTCCTTCCTTCTTTTCTACTGTCTTTTTTTTCTCCAAGTTTGTCAAAGTTTTTTTCGCTTTTTTCAAAACACAATTCCGCATTTCACAAAGTTTTTGTGTCTGTTTTCCAAGTTTTTGATACTATTTTCCAGCTATTCTTTCGTTACTTCCTTCTTTCTACCGACTTTTTCCAAGTTTTTGTCTTCTTTTTTTATCAGCATTCAAATGTTTTTCAGTTCCATGGCTGTTGTTTGGTAAATCTATCGCTGGTCGGGGGGGGGGGGGGTACATGGCTTAAAAACACAATTCAAATAGGGAACATTATTGAAAAAAGTTTGAGAACCACTGATCTATAGCAAAGAGTTATACCGTTAGATTGAGCACAAATGACTCATAAGAATCTGAGCAACAAGGATTTTGTTTGTGAAATAATCCCCCTTCATAAACACGTTACGGCTCAACAGAGAACCCAGAACAACCCCGACTCTAGAGACAGACAGGATAAGTAACAGTTGGCGTTAAAACAAAGGCAGGCAGATGAGAACGGTAAAACTCATCTAAAAGGGCTCAGACAGAAGTCCCCCGGGCAGGAAGAACAGATGGCTGGAAAGCAAAGGTGATGCACAAAGGTCAATCCAGACTGCAGACTGATCTCATGAAGTGGCGTATGTATGACGCGCCAATGCGTATGCCATTATTGGCACCCATTGACTTACGTTACCTTGCGATTATGTGTGAATTTACGGCGTAGCGAGTAGTATGAACGAAAGGGCGAAAATCTGCGTAGGGAGGTTTTCCTAAACCCAACCCGCGTGTCACGTTTCCTAAACCCAACCCGTTCGCCGTGATGCTAATTCCTCGAGCTGTCTTTTCCTGCTCCTTCTCTGTGTCGCTCTTACACTGTTGCCCCTGGCAACCGATAGCGTAGGATCCCAAAATGGTGGGCGGGCTCAGACACCTCCCAAATCATCACGTGACAGCAAGCTACCATGACGCATATCCTCATTGTCAATACGGCGTAGACATACACGCAAATAGCTCAAAATGCAACGTGCTGTATACGGTAGGCAGACACACGGCGTAGACATACAAGCGGATAGCTCAAGTGGCATGTTAACTGTACGCATGTTTATGCGAAGTCATGATGTCACATTGCAGACTGAGTCACTGTGATGTGCTCTAACAGCTAAGTGAGCTCTCCAAGGTAACGCTATTCCAGGTGTTGAAATATGAAAGCATCACAAATGCATTTTAAATAAAGGAGATGAGAGAGCATCCAGTTGTTCCTCGTCCCCATTTGCTCAGCAACGTTTAACTGTATGTACGGGACGCAGGAGTATTTTACCCAGAAGTTATTGTGAACAAACACTGTGATTGGGTTTATACTGTGGACACTTGCTTCCCTCGCCAACCTGCATATTCGCTGTGGCATTCATTCTCTGCCAGATCGTGTACGTTTCAGCCTTCGTGTATGTCTGTCTGACCCCTGCCTGCCTCTTTGTCTAATTCCTAATTGGTTTAGGAGTTTTCCATCTCTCACTAACCTGTCTGGTATTGACCTCTGATTGCTTCAGGCCACGAGTAAGACTGAACTTTAAGTGAACCTGGCTGGTTGCTGAGTTTTGGCACTAAACGTGATTATACCGAGCTTTTACAGTGTTGTTTACAATGCAGTTTGTACATGTTGGTATTGCAGTCCATCCAGAAAAACGTGATTATGCAATCGCATAATTCAATGCATAATCAGCCAAAGTCTGCATATTTATGCGGGGGGAGCGCATTTTTTCAAATACGCCGCACTTTTGCCGCATAAATTGCAGATTTCCGCGCAAAATATGCGGGGCTTGCACGATTTCATAATCCCCGCATTTTCGTTGCAAAAAAGTCACATATATCTCAGCAGAAAGATGAAAAATGTTGCTCTTCACACAAGAGCAGACATTTTCCCCTGTTGCCATGGGAACGTTATGAAGTGATGTAATTTCGCATAGTGAGAACACGGTGTTGGGGGGGAATCACTTTGTTTTCTCTTTTTCATCAAACCGCAGTTTTTGCAAGTTCCCGCAATTTCATCGCATAAAATTGCATAAATATCCCGCAATTTCATCGCATAAAATTGCATAAATATCCCGCATATTCCATCACATTTATTAAGAAATGCATAACTTTTGACAAACAATAATTTAACTGCAACAATCACAAAAAAACTCTTTTCTGGAGGGACTGGTATTCCTTAAAGTTGTGTCGGATTGTCTAACAGCATCTTTCTCCCTCCACTCCCTTTGCAAGTTTCTGAAACTTAGAGAGTTATATTGATGCCCACTTCACAGAGGTGCTCTCATGAACTATTTGTGTCTGAAAGTGTTCACCGTAAAGGCAGGTGTACCCTTACAGGAACTAGTTTGTGTTACTAACAGCCACACGCAAAGGCTATATTTTTGAATAGAATTCACAGAAGGTTCAACACATCTTCTTCCATGATGTCACATAATAATAATAATAATACTGATAATAATAATCATAATCAAGGACAGGTATTCCAAGACTAGCTAAAGTATAGGAACAATAATCATGTACACATGTGGTGCACACAGCAAAACAACAACGTGAAAATGTGAAAGTAGCTTTTTGTACATGTGGTTCATGAGAAGAGGCTGTTTTTTTACATCAATAACCTGACAGCAGTAGCAGCGACGGTGGCTCTCTAAGCCCCGTGAACAGATGACAACGTGCAGCTGCTCGCTGCTGCTGGGACACGAGGGAGCAATTAAACTGATCACTTAATACCTGATAATCTGCATTACCTGCCGCAACTGATTAACATCCCACACAGGCCGGCTGCCAGAGGAAGCACACAGAAATGCCAGTACAGACACCAGGCCAGTACAAATGCTCTGTTTATTTAATAGGTTGAGTTGATGAATCAAACTAAGTAGATCTGAAGCTTCAGACCTCATGACAATAAGACATTTTCACAAATACATATGTTTGTAAAGTCAATAAATCAATGTTTATTGTTTGTTTATTTTATGTTTATATTATTGTTGACAGTAGATGGAACAGTGTCCATTACTTCACATCAAGGGGGAGCGTTCCTATGTTCCCACAACGCTATGTTCCCAAATGTCTAAGAATTTTCTTTTCATTGAAAATTAGCCCCTATGTTCCCATATTTCCTTTTTTCATAAGTTTGTATCAGATGTTATCCCCCTAACCGCTAACCCTAAAAATGGTTGTGGGAGGATAGGTCTTAATAGGCACGCAACATCGTGACATCACGGGAGCGCAGTAACTGTTAATACTCTCGCTGGTGGTCGCGACACTAGTTGCAGTCTTCTCCTGAACAGAGGTGGCGCTAATGAGGAAAGGTTACCGACGTTGCTCTTTCTATGGACTAGAAGAAGAAAAAGGTAAACAACATCAGAACTGGCAGCAGCGTTGATGTGAATGCTTTGATTTGATTGGATGAGCTACTTGGTGGGATCAAGCCTTTCATTCACCATAACAGAACTCATCTTAACCAGTAAGTTTACGAGAGACCTGCAGTCACTCGGAGAGTCCTGGCATCACGTTGCCCTCGAACTCGTCCATGATTCCTGTTTCTAATTTGTTGTGCGCCGCTGAAAAAAACAAAGTGGTGCACGACCTCTGTTCGCACGCTATACATTCGGGCGCGCCAGTATTATTCACGTTTAACATCCTAACCTCCTAACCCTCTAACCCTAACTCTGGAAATTGTTAAAAAATACTTGCCTGCCAATATTTTAACCCTGGTGTTGCCTTCCCGTAGACCTTGAAGTTGTTGTCCTTCAGGTTAAAAAATTGCAATTTAACTTTTTTTGGCTGTTTTTACAATGTTTTTTGAGACTTTTTGAAACATTTTTGTCACTTTGTTCGACGCTTTTTCAAATACATGGTCGATAAACATAATTTAAATGACATAATACCTATTTTTTTTTTTAAAACAGAAATTGTGTATTATTTTGACTGATAGTTAAGATCAGAGGATGTTTTAGTGGATCACAGTTTATTTCAAATGCTATAAAATTGAAAATAAAACACCCACAATTCGATGAAAGTAATCATTAATTATACCTGCCAAGAATGTAACATGACTTCCATTCAACATACATCCACGCATTCATGTTATTTTTATGGCAATTTGGTTAAAAGAAACCCATAATTCTGACAACACAAGGGTTACAAACTATTGCAACACTTGTTGATTAGAATGTTTGATTAGTTTCACCCCAGCTCATCTACCTTTCTACTATCAGGACATATTTTAGGATGACGGCGGGACAGTTAGAGGTCCTTCTGGGGCGGCTGTGGCCGTCCACATCTTAGGACTCAGCGGGCCAACTCACGGGCCAACTCACGGTAACCTATTGACTCAGAGCAGCGTCTGGCAATCTCTCTGAGGTAAGCTGCTGGATAGACTAAGCTACTGTAAGCTGTTTCATTTAGTTCTGGTTTAGCTAATTGATCTGAGTGAATGTGAGTTCCATGTGGTAAACCGTAGTTGAATGCTTATTCATATCATTTGTTTGATAACTTTGCAGATTATCTTATATTAGCAACACTGATTTTCACTATCCACGTGTCTATTGAATATTTTTTTCTAAATTGTCTGATTAATCAATGTTTGTAAGTAAGTAAGTAAGTAAGCTTTATTTATATAGCACCCATCACAGAAAGAATCACAGAGTGCTTTACATGTAGCAAGCATAAACAATATAATAAGCATCATACAAACATAAAAACATGAAAGCTCAATCAACTAAAAGCTTGTCTAAACAGTAGTGTCTTCAGCTGTTTTTTAAAAGAATCAATAGAATCGGCCACACGCAACGACAAGGGCAGTGCGTTCCACAATTTTGGAGCAGCTGCCTGGAAGGAACGGTCTCCCCGAGTTTTAAGGCGGGTTTTAGGTACCATCAGGAGATTTTGACCTGAGGAGCGAAGAATGCGAGAAGAAGAGTAGGGGGTCAACATGTCTGCGATATATTGAGGTGTCTGTCCATGTATTGCTTTAAAAGTTAAAATTAAAATTTTATAATCAATTCTGTATTTTACCGGAAGCCAGTGGAGACTAAATAAAATTGGAGTAATGTGTGCCCTTCTGTTTGTTCCCGTTAAAAGCCTGGCTGCAGCATTTTGAACCAGTTGGAGACGTTTGAGAGAACATTTGTTAAAACAAATAAAAAGAGAATTACAATAATCCAACCGTGAAGAAATAAAAGCATGAATGATCATCTCCATATTAGTTTTTGGCAGTATTGTTCTCAATTTAGAGATATTTCGCAAATGATAGAAACAGCTTCTGACCAGCTGTCTAGAATGACCATCTAGAGACATTGATTGGTCGAACAGAACACCAAGGTTTCTTAGGCTCGTCTGGACGGAGGAGTCCAAGGAGTCCAAGTCCATTTGCACAAAATGGTGAACAATTTGTGTTGCAATTCTCACCTGAAGCCAGAGGATGTTTTGACATGTTCACTAAATAATTATGTCTTAAATGATTAATCAGTTATTGTAACTGTAGATTGACTCTGAATTTTTTCAGCTCTACTAGACATTTTTTTTTTAGATTTGTCTGAAAGTAATTGGTGTAAGTTAAGACGAAGAAGATTTGCCAAAGTCCCTGAAAAAGTATGAAAACAAGATTTTTACCTGACACATTCACCTCGTGTTGCAGGTAAAATACAAATCTGTAAAAAAGAAAAATGAAAAAAGGTATAAAAAGTACAATCACTCTTGGAGATCAAGTGAATAAAAAGTATAAAGTCTGAGAAATGAAACTGCACTGAATCCTGATTGAATGTGTTATTAGAAAACGTTGGTATCCCCCTTTAACCCTTGAGTTGTCTTGAGGGGGGAGAGAGGGAGAGAGGGGGATGACATGCAGGAAAGTGACGCAGGTCAGAGTCGAACCCGCCACTTCTACATCAAGGACTGAGCCTCTTTATATGGGTGCTCGCTCTACCACTAGGCCACCCGGTTTGTGTCATTTTTTTCTGACGTCCTTGTCGATTTCTTGAATGCCTTTTTATGTTTTTGAAGCTTTTTCCGACATTTTTTCAGCATCCTTTTATTAATTTATTTCTCTCTAAATGCTATTAAATTGAATAAAACAACAAAATTCAATGAAACTAGTGAACTGGTCATTTATTACAGACACACATACACACACACACACACACACACACACACAGTGCGTGTCCGTCATTGACATAATGCATTCCCTAGCCCCTTACCCTAACCTTAACCCTCACCCTCACCTTAAACATACCAACTAAATGCCTAACCCTAACCCTTACCATAACCGTAACCATCACAACTAAATGCCTAACCCTAACCCTTACCATAACCGTAACCATCACAACTAAATGCCTAACCCTAACCCTTACCCTAACCTTAACCATCACAACTAAATGCCCAACCTTAACCCTTACCCTAACCTTAACCATCACAACTAAATGCCTAACCCTAACCCTTACCCAAACCTTACCCATCACAACTAAATGCCTAACCCTAACTCGTACCCTAACCTTAACCATCACAACTAAATGCCTAACCTTAACCCTTACCCTAACCTTAACCATCACAACTAAATGCCTAACCTTAACCCTTACCCTAACCTTAACCATCCCAACTAAATGCCTAACCCTAACCCTTACCCTAACCTTAACCATCACAACTAAATGCCTAACCCTAACCCTTACCCAAACCTTACCCATCACAACTAAATGCCTAACCCTAACTCGTACCCTCACCTTAACCATCACAACTAAATGCCTAACCTTAACCCTTACCCTCACCTTAACCATCACAACTAAATGCCTAACCTTAACCCTTACCCTAACCTTAACCATCACAACTAAATGCCTAACCTTAACCCTTACCCTAACCTTAACCATCACAACTAAATGCCTAATCCTAACCCTTACCCTAACCTTAACCATCACAACTAAATGCCTAATCTTAACCCTTACCCTAACCTTAACCATCACAACTAAATGCCTAACCTTAACCCTTACCCTAACCATAACCTAACTCTGACCCTAATCCCCAAACCAAGTCTCAAACAGCCCTTTAAACTTGTGGGGTCCACAAAGCTGTCTGGACCCCACAAGTAAACAGTATTCCTGGTTTTTGGACCTCACAAATGTAGTTAAACAAGAACACACACACACACACATGCACACGCACATGCACACACACACACACACAGAGAGCCTTTACATTTGACCCGAGGACAACAGGAGGGTTAAAACCGCTCATACATGCGTGACCCAGAACTGCACGCAAGCATGTGGACTTAAAGTCAGAGGCATGTGCCGGTAAACAGGCTGTAAACCTACTTCACCTCTGAAGGCTGTGAGCCACAGCAGAAGATCAAGGCAGAAAAACAAAAAGCTTTAAACCATCTTAAAGGAGACGGGTTTCAGTCTCTCTTTTATAAAAAAAAAGGAAATAAGGAAGGAGGGAAGGAAGGGAGGGAGGGAGGGAGGGAGGGAGGGAAGGAGGGAGCAGAGGGGGAATTAGCTTACCAGTAGAGGAGAGACAGCCCATCGAATCGCTCGGCGTCCTGAGGGAGAAATGGCATCGCACGGCGGTCCGAGACAAAAAAAAAAACAGCCAACCAATCCCACACAAACACACACAAGTGTTAGGGCGCCATGAGACAGCGGCGGGTGGTTCAGAGGGCGAGACGGGATGAGATGAGACGGCAACGGCGGTTCAAACGAGGTCGGCGTGTGTGACCGGAGTGAAGAGGAGAAGGATGGAAATCCGCCTCGACAGGGAGAGACACACGCTTACCTTTACCCACTAATCCGTGCTGATACCCGTCCTTCTCACACACACACACACACACACACACACACACACAGAGACACACACACACACACACAGAGACACACACACACACACACACACACACACACACAGAGACACACACACACACACACACAGAGACACACACACACAGAGACACATACACACACTCACACACACACACACACACACACACAGAGACACACACACACACACACACACACAGAGACACACACACACACACACACACACACACAGAGACACACACACACACACAGAGACACATACACACACTCACACACACACACACACACACACACACACACAGAGACACATATACACACACACACACATACACACACACACACACACACACACAGAGACACATATACACACACACAGACACACAGAGACACACACACACACACACACACACACAGACACACACACACACACACACACACACACACACACAGAGACACACACACACAGACACACAGAGACACACACAGACACACAGACACACACACACACACACACACACACACAGACACACACACACACACAGAGACACACACACACACAGACACACACAAAGACACACGCACACACACACACAGACACACACACATACACACACACACACAGACACACAAAGACACACACACACACACACAGACACACACAGAGACACACACACACACATACACACACACACAGAGAGACACACACACACAGACACACACAAAGACACACAGACACACAAAGACACACACACACACACAGACACACACACAGAGTGAGACACACACACACACATACACACACACAGAGAGAGACACACACACACAGACACACAGACGCACACACACACACACCTGTACACAAACGTCACAGAAGATGAGACTTTAAACATTTTGCTAAGACGTGTTCTTCCTCCAGCTGAAAGATTAGAGCATTATAGTTAAAAACACCGGCAGGAGCTTAACGTGTTGCCTCTTTAGGGTCTCAGGAACGCATTCGCAAAGATACATCAAACGTTACACTGACAACTCCGCCGTTTCTCTTTAAGTATCCAGCCAGCAGGTTGGATTCAGACACATGGATTGAAATTCAAATTTAAGTTGACTGCGTAGACAATAGGCTATGAATCATCGCTGGAAAATGTTGGTGACATTGAAAAAAAGACAGATGGGAAGGAACAGAAGGGGAGAGGAGCAGGAAGAAAGTGAGAGCTGTGCCTGCTTTAGTATTCAGAGATCTCTCGGCCCAGTCTTCACCCTTGTGCCGCCTTCCCGTCGACCTAGAACGTGTTGTCCATCCAGGTCAAAAGTGAATTTGAATTTTTGGTGCTTTTTCCAGCATTTTTGTCTCTTTTCTTAATAATAATAATGATAATGTAATGTATACACTCTCAGAAATAAAGGTACAGTGAGGGTACAATTAAGTACTATAAGGTACAAATTGCACAAATGTGCCAGTAATGGTACAAACATGTCTGCAGCTGAGTAACAAAAAGTACCTTTCCAATTAAAAGGGTACACAATGAAATATGCATTGCGAAAGGTACATATAGGTACCCCTTTGAAAAGGTACATCGTCACATATTAAGTTATAGTTAAGGTACAACATTCGCAAATGTACCATTAAAGGTCCTATCGTGTTCCCATGGGGTACTAAGAAGTACCTTTCGGGTACAAATCCTGTAGGGTACAAAAAAGTACCTCATTCAAGTCAAAGGGTACACTTCCTGTGGGGTACTAAGAAGTACCTTTCAAGTGACAGGGTACACAATCCTCTCCCAACATTTTAGTCCTAGAGCATTTAGGTCCATTATTGGGGTACACATTTGCTCCCAAAGGGTACAAACTGTAAGAGAACAAGTATGTACCCTTGTAAAGGGGTACAACTGGTGTACCTTCGAGGGTACTGCCCCAGTGACGAGCTGTTGGACCCCTTAAGGTACAGATTTTGCACATTATTTCTGACTGTACTTTATTAATCCCGGAAGGGGAAATTACAGTGTTTTCACTTTGTTAGTATTATTATAATTATTATACACATTACACACATGCCTGACTTACATCAGAGTGGGGGGGCTGCCCATGGACAGGCGCCCCGAGCAGTTGAGGACTCGGTGCCTTGCTCAAGAGCACCTTGGCAGTGCCCAGAAGGTGAACTGGCACCTTTATGAACATTTATAAACATGTTTATGAAATTGAATAAAACACCCGAAATTCAATAAAAGTAATCATTAATTGCATGCATCCATGTTATGTCCATGTCATTTTGGTTAAAAGAAAACCCATATGTCTGATATAAAAACTTTGAAAACGGGTCAAACAATAGTTTACATTCTCTGCCTTGAGGCCAAGCCTGAACTTGGCCCTTCATCAAGCATTTGTGGTTTTTTTTAATAATTACTTTATTAGCCTAATTGGGTGGGGAGAAAGCTATCAGATATCTCACGAGTCCTTCAGCAGCAGATATGGTCTCTCCTATATCTACCAGACCAGATAGTTTCAGCTATCTCACGAGTCCTTCAGCAGCAGATATGGTCTCTCCTATATCAACCAGGCCAGATTCTTTCAGATATCTCACGAGTCCTTCAGCAGCAGATATGGTCTCTCCTATATCAACCAGACCAGATTCTTTCAGCTATCTCACAAGTCCTTCAGCAGCAGATGTGGTCTCTCCAATACCCTGCACGTTGTCGGCCAGTGCGTCGGCATGCAGACCGTGGCGAAGGACCGTATTAATTAGGTGATCGAGACCAGAAAGTCTTCTATATGGTTCCAGGGCTTTGATTATGTTGCTGCCTTGATCGCTTACCAACAAGTAAAAGGAATTGTAGTTGAGAAGTCAGTTATAACGGCCCACGTATTAAAACATTGGCGGGTTTAAATCGGGCTCGGGCTCGTAATTACAGTTAATGTGCCGGGCCGGGTTCGGACACAACGTGCACGGGCTCGGGTAGGGTCGGGCTTGATAGTATGGGCCCGATCTAAGCTTTACAACACAAGGGTTAAACCAGAGCAACAGCAAACATTAAGACATTAGTACAGGATACATTTACAGCCAGAAGTCAATAAGACAGCATGACTACAGCTAGAGACACAAATATCAGAAGTACTTACAGGACTGCTGAGTACTGGCACATTTCTGGAAAATGACAAAATTCTGATGCGTCACACCTAACAGCAACAACAGGAATCCTGTGATTTCAAAACTTCCTCCAACATTTGTACATTTGTACCCAGAAAGGGAACCCAATTTCTAAATGTCAATCACCTTTGACCTGCAGTGCCTCAAGCAATGACGCATCAAAGAGACGACCGTGGCAGGAAAATGACAGGAAGTGTGAGCTGTCTTTGACTAAAGAACATTGGTTTATTTGGTACCTGTTTCTCTTGAAATCTGGATAATTTTAGCTGAATGTTGTGGCTTTGGTTAGCAGCTTTAGCCAAAGTAACTAAGTACATTCACTCAAGTACTGAACTATGTTGATGTATTTGTACTTTGAGTAATTCCCTGTTCTGCTACGCTCTACTTGTACTCCATTACATCTTAGAGGGAATGACTGCCCTTCAGACATCTCTACGTCTTCATAGTTTAATTTGAAGAGATATTTTTCTAGTTCTGTATTTATTTTGATGTGGGATTTCTTTTGTAGAAATCCAATTTTTTGTTATTTAAGATAAAATACAGTTATAGGGTCACTTTTGATAAGAGGACACATCTGTTGTTTTGCAGTTTATAGAAATAAAGGAATATGTTTTTCATTTATTTGTCTGCAGCTCATTCAGCTTAAACCTCCTGTTGTACTCGGGTCAAATTTGACAAGACTACAAAAGAAATTTTATATCAGATTTGTGACAAAAGAATGTTGAAAAATGCTACAAAAACGCTGGAAAAAAAATCAACAAAAACATTTTTTTTTTTAAACGCTGAAAATACACATACACATGTGCCACTTCAAGTCAAGCTACATGTTACATACTAGACACACTACACACTTACACCACAAGCTACATACATACACCACTTGGTATATGGTGAGATACTGGAATTCCCTATTCAAAGGGTGTAGGCTATCTTCTGAGATGGCCGTAGCTATTCGCTGTACTTGTTTAACATACAGGGGTGTGGGCTGCAGCTGGGACTCTCCAGGCAGCTTACTTGACCATCTTACAATTTGATTTACGCGACTCTTTTGCTTAACTGAAACACACTGTGTGTACTCGTGTGTACTAGTTCTTGTGTGGTAACGAGCTGACGACAGAGGTGATGACACACAGGAACACCCTCCTTTGAGAGACATAAATACACAGACAGCAGTTTATAAACTGTTGAAATGTTGAAATCCTCTCGCACGGCTGACTGGTGGTGAGTTCTGGATGTTCCACTTTCATTCATTTTTAGACATATATAATCTTAATTAACCAGTTTTGTCTGTTTTGTTTATGTCTAGACCTACATCTGTAAAGTGTCTTGAGATAACTTGTTATGATTTGATACTATACATAAAATTGAGTTTAAGACATTTTTAACTCATTTTAATAGCATGAGTTTGGAGCAGTGGAACGTCACTAAGTACATATACTCCAGTACTGTACTTCAGTACCAAATGTTGAGGTACTTGTACTTTACTTGAGTCTTTTCTTTTCATGCCACTTTCTACTTCTACTCTGCTACATTTCAGAGAGAAATATTGTAGTTTTTACTCCACTACATTCATCTGTTACATCTTTAGTTGCTAGTTACCTTACACATTAAGATTCACATTAAGAAGTGTGTGTGTGTGCGTGTGTGTGTGTGTCTGTGTTGTGAAGCTTTGATACTATAAATTATATATATATATATATATATATATATATATACATATATATATATGTATATATATATATATATATATATATATATGTATATATATATATATATATATATATATATATATATATATATATAAAATTTGTAACATAAGAGTATTTTCACAGTGTGGTATTAGTACTTTTACTGCAGTTCTTCCACTACTGTTAGTTTGGTTGGTGTAGTTAAAAAGTATTTTATTTCATTATATTCTATGTAAACTATGGACATGTTGATTAATATTACATTTGATTTGTAGAGTTATTGGCTTTGATATATTCTTGTTTATTTGTGATAGTTTTTGACGTTTTCAGTATTTTTGGAAACTTGATTTCATCAAAAACAAAACTGTAAATCTACTCAATTACATGTAGCTTAAAAAAACTGCACTTTAAATTACAAAATAAATCATTTAACATATAATAAACCACTTTTATTGGGCGTTATCCATTTTAGCATTTCATTTTTTTCACATTAAATATTAGATAAAAGTGCATTGGACTCAATGTGTTTTTTGGAGAAGTGAAAAATCTGGTTCCTGCACCAACACAATTTTTTTTTTCTTCAACACAGATTTCATTCTACAAAAAAAGGGAAGAAGGTGAAAAGGGGAAGTGGCAAATTTCCTGAATCCGGAAACTTTCCTCTGTGGCCACACGGCTGATTTCCTCCTAATTATTCAACCACAAAACCCACTCCTGTTTTTAATAGAAGTGCCTAAATATAAACTTATTTCTGCTGTTTTATTGCACATTTGTCTCCACAACAATTAGTCAATCCCCGGTAAAAATAATAAATACATAATAAAACCTGCCAAAATGCCAACGGAGCCAAATGAAAACTTCACCACCGCAATGTTAAACTCGACGACCCCGGTCCCTGGTTGCCCGCCAGTCGGTATCCAACTAGAGGGTGTGATTCTGCCCCCGGTGCTCACCATTGATGTCATACTGGGGATTCTGGGAAACGTAGTGGCCCTGTGGATCTTCTGCTTTAAACTGAAGGCCTGGAACCCCAACACCCTGTTCCTCTTCAACCTGGTCATTGCCGACTTCATGGTTCTGGTGAGTCTGCCGCTGAGGATCGACGCCTTGCTCAGGGGCCACTGGGTGTTTGGAGACGGCATGTGCCGGATCAACCTCTTCCTGATGTTTTCCAACCGCTCGGCCAGCATCGCACTCATGACTGTGGTGGCTATTTACCGCTACTTTAAGGTAACTATCATCTCTAGTAGTTTTGAAGAAGTGTTGGTTGAGTGATTTCTAGTCTTGCATTGCCAACTCTTTCTCCACAGCGCTGTGGAGTAAGGTGTAGCTACACCACAAATGCATTCTGGGAGGGGACTGCCCATTTCTCCGAAGCTTCATTCTTCCAACCTCTCAATAACCCCAAAAATTCCCTTTGGTCCTACAGCCCACTAGTCCGACGTCCAGCTGGTGGCAAAATTACAAATCCCACTATGGCCACGCCAAGACCCGGCCTATGAAGCAGCTCGATTGGTTGAGTGGTTAAGGTTAGATAGCCGATTGGTCAGGGGGTAGGACCTGAACTAATTGGGTTACGTTACCTTGCATAAGCATGGACGCCTGGCCAATAAATTCTATTGAAGGGCGGGTCTTGGCGTGGCCATAGTGGGATAATCCCACTATGGCCACGCCAAGACCCGCCCTTCAATAGCATTGAAGGATTTGTACGTCGGACTAGTGGGCTGTACCAAAAGGGAATTTTTATCAATTAACAAAAAGAGAGAAAATATATATGCCAGGAGTCATTCATTTTTTTTGTCTTTTTAATAACTGGACAGTTGTTAAATGTGTATTCTGCTCGTTCACACATTGTTGATCCTAAATGATAAGATAAGATAGACTTTATTGATCCCGCAATGGAGGAATTCACTTGTCACAGCAGCAGCTCAACGCAGCACAGTAACAAAGGTACACATAACATATAAATAGGATAGAAAAATACACAAAGATTAAAATAGAAAATACATCACATAAAAAGTAGAGTAATAACAGTAATATGTATATAAACACGTTTGTATTTACAGGTGGAGATAATATACAGTATATGCAGATGAATAAATCAAGGGTATTCAACGTTTTTTTAAGCCAAGGACACCTTAACTGAAAGAGAGATGGAGCAGGGACCCCCTACTACATATACTGTATGAAATGAAGTTGCATATTAAACTGGGTCTATAATAACGTGTAGGGTGGCCTAAAGCCTTTATATAGTACATACCTTTTTTGCATAGAATACTAAGCTATTAAAAAAGCCTAATAATTGTTGGCATGGTTTTATAAATCATGTTTTAATGTTAAAACATACATGTGGCACAGTGAATAGGATTAAATCTATCTGTGGATTGAATTAGTGACCACCAAGGCCAGTAAGCAGTGGGGATTTACATTTGCTTATAATATGTTGGATTCATGTTAAGACTTTTTAATTTCTGAAAAAAACTTTCCAAAATTAACAATAATTTGGAGGCCCCCCTGCATTGACTCTGAGGACCCCTTAGGGGTCCCGGACCCCCTGTTGAAGATCCCTGGAATAAATAGATGAAAATGCAATGGCATATTGCACAGGTCACAGGAAGATGTACAGAGTAATACATAAATAGGTTTACGGGCAGTTTAGTGTCCCAAATTCCACTATGGCCACGCCAAGACCCGCCCTACAAAGCAGCTCAATTGGTTGGGGCATTTGACCTCGAGTGGTTCAGGTTAGGATAGCCGATTGGTCAGGGGACAGGACCTGAACAAATGGGGTCACGTTATGGGGAATTTGGGACACTAAACTGCACATATACCACATACATAACTATAAATAGTGCAGAATACATAACAGATAAATAAAATGATGCACCATCCCGGTCCTTTTCTTCCAGGTGGTCCACCCTCACCACCGGTTCAACCGCATGACTAAGCGCCAGGCGGTGTTCGTGTCGGTGTTTGTCTGGCTGCTGGTGATCAGTCCTCGGGTTCCCATGCTGGCGTACAACCACATCAAGGGCAGCGGCAACAGCACCCAGTGCTTCTTCTTCACATCTTACAAAGAGGCGTCGCGCGCCATCATTATCCTGGTTGCCATGCACCGGATCTTGACGGTGCTGGAGTTCATCATCCCGATGGCGATGCTGCTGTTCTGCTCCATCCGGATCTCCAGCTTCCTGAAGGGCCGACAGATGGGGAAAGCCGACAAGATGCGCAAGGCGATGCGAGTGTGCGTTGCCATCGTGACGGTGTTCATGGTGTGCTTTCTACCCACCACGGTGACGACTATCGGGGTGTGGTTCATCCGCTCGTACCGCCCGTGGGACTGCACCTCCTTCTACACCTTCACCCAGCTCACCATCGTGTCTCTGGGGCTGAACTTCCTGAACTCGGCCCTGGACCCTATCGTCTACGTCTTCTCCAGCTCCATGTTCAGGAAGGCGCTGTGCAGCTCCCTGCCCCGCGCCCTGCGCTGCGGAAAGGACGCAGGCGACGATAATGAGAATACGCCGCCCTCGTCAGGAACGCAGTCCACCAACCAGCAGGAACTGAAGTCCGTGACGAAGGACGGAGGGAGAGAAGCCATGTGATGAGCTTTCCCTCCATGACAGTGACAGAGGCAACGTCCTTCTTCTTAGATGCATGTAACTCAAACCTATGTGATGGAACTGGGGAGGCACCGAATCCACATTTTTGGGGTTTGGCCGAATCCTTAAGATTCTGCTGAGTCCTGAATCCACTGGTTCAGATTCTGCTGAGTCCTGAATCCACTGGTTCGGATTCTGCTGAGTCCTGAATCCACTGGTTCAGATTCTGCTGAGTCATGAATCCACTGGTTCAGGTTCTGCTGAGTCGTCCTCCCGTCCTCAGTCCATGAACCCAGTAAACTCATTAATGAAGTAACCAGTGACTGTCCTTCCTTTGCCGTACCTGAAGTTGCTGCATTCTGGCTGCTGTCTGGAGATTCCTTCACGCACAACTCGTATTCTTTCAGATCTTTCATACCAGATGTTGTAACGGCGGCCATGTTGTGTATTGTTTAGGCTCCTCGCCACCACGAGACAAATCCGCGTTGCAGATTGAACGTGTAGCGTGACTTGAACGGCCTTCTTCTGACTGAAAGTTCTGCCAAACAAACACTTGTTCTGCTCACCAGTTCCATTTCCACTTTCTCACGGCCGACCGCATCGAACACTCCACCTACGGAAACACCTTCCCGTGATCAACGGCGCCGTTGCGAGATAAGACCCATGGGGTCATTGTTCAGGGGAGGAGAGTCTCAAACACAAGACAAAACTTACCTGGATAATCAATCAGTCCGGCAATATAATTGGCTCTTCCCAAATCCCCCTAACAGAACTCTACAGCCGGTCAGTACTCAGAACAGCCAGCCACTTTCAGTTACCACCATCAGGTTGGCGTTACAAAGTCCCGTTGGCATGTAAACAACGTATACAAAAAAATCCTTCATCACCACACTGAACAGTCACACATTGGCAACATATCCCCGTCCATTCAGTCAATTCTTTGCACTTTTTGTATCTGTTTCTACATGTGTGTTATATGTTTCTTATATGTATTCAATGCAATTCAACCCTGCCCTGTTAAAGAAGAATTTCTGATGTTCATACTTCTACTTCTACTACTTATGTTCATGTTTCATAATGTGTCATGAGTCTGTGATATAAAACATTATGTATGACTGCTTATAACTATAATTATAAAGTGCATATAAGCAGATTGTAACGGATTATAAGTGTGTTCATAATAAAACAGACATGGGGCGTCATAGAAGGTGTTACACAATGTCTTGCTGTAATAATCATGTTTTGTACTACACCTGCTTACTTCTACATAAGGGCTGTCAAACTCAACTTCCCAGAGGGCCACACTGGAAAATAATAATCACATCAAGGGCCAGACATGTTTAGTTTATTGACATGCTTTTATTTAATCGAAAAAGTCAGATATCTTTGACTGTGTTATTGTATGTGTCATATAGTCTCACTGACAGTTTGGTCGACATAAACTCCTAAAGAAGTCGGGAAAAAAGTGGCAAAAACGTCAGAAAAAGTGAAAAAAAACTTCAGAAAAAGTGACAAAAATGTTAGAAAAAGTGGCATAAACGTAAAGAAAAAGACAAAAAACGTCAGAAAAAGTGACATTAACGTCAGAAAAAGTGGCAAAAACGTCAGAAAAAGTGACAAAAATGTCAGAAAAAGTGAAAAAAAACTTCAGAAAAAGTGACAAAAATGTTAGAAAAAGTGGCATAAACGTCAGAAAAAGTGACATTAACGTCAGAAAAAGTGACAAAAACGTCAGAAAAAGTGACAAAAATGTGAGAAAAAGTGAGAAAAACGTCAGAAAAAGTGACATAAACGTTGAAAAAGTCGCAAAAACGTCAGAAAAAGTGACAAAAACCTGGTGGGCCAAAATGTATTGTGAACCTGATTTGATATACGGGCCGGATCATAATATGCGTGGGGCCGGATTTGGCCCGCGGGCCTCGAGTTTGACACGTGTTGTACATGGTCCTCAGGAGTTCCCTGTGCATTGTGACGGATACTTTGCACCATCTAGTGGACAGATTATAAACTACATCAGCTTATCTTTTTCTGTCTGGTCCCTTTTCAAGAGCGTTAAACCCAATTTACCTGACGGCCGCTACACACCCCGCCAAAAACCGGCTGTCAAACAGTCTGTCGAACGTCACGAACACCTCTCAAAATCTGAGGAAACACGTTTCGGTGAACTATTTTAGTAAAATATGGAGGTAACCGGCTCCATCTAGCCTACTGCTCCCAATAAGTGACAAAATAACTCCAACATGTTCCTATTTACATGTTGTGATTTGTATAGTCACAGCGTGAACAAATAACAAGGTCACATGACACACATGGAAATTCAAATAGGAACATGTTGCCGTTATTTTGTCACTTATTGGCAGCCAGCAGTAGGAGCCGGTTACCTCCAGGATCTGTGCTAAGTGTGTGTGTGTGTGTGTGTGTGTGTGCGCGCGCGTGTGTGCGTGTGTGTGCGGAACTCTGCCCGCGGAACCTTTTCGCTTGTGTCTACCGGGGAGCTAATTATGTGTTGCACAAGCGGTGTGTGTGTGTGTGTGTGTGTTTCCGTGAAACATGTTTGGTAATGTGTAACGTTACCGTCCTGCGGTGAGTGACAGCGGAGAATCTTCGAAGGTATCGGCTTCTTAAATATTATAACCTGTGTTAATAACGTCAGTCAGTAGTTCTGTTACCATGTTAGATGGTGAAATACTCCCGGATACTGCAGGTCTAGCGTTAAGTTACTGTCGGCTTGTTTCGTTACATGTTACATACATTACATATATACATATTAGTGAAGTTAAACATAAACTTTACTCTCGGTTTGTCCCGCAACCATTTCAAAATCGTGCTTTAATGCATTGTTAAAAATAAGGCTGACGGACCTCATTTAAAAACGTGACAAATTAAGACGTATTTGGGTTTTAACAAACGGACATGAATACTAAAATATAACTGGAGACATGGTGAGACTCGTCAGTGTTCGCTGGTGAGTTCGGCATCAATATGATTCGCCAAAACATGCCTAAAATGTCCGTTTTAGTAAGTAATCTCAGGTGTTTTCTGCTGGCTGCCACAGAGACGTTCATTCATAATTCCAGCTGATTTTGAACTAGAGTTGCTCCGTAGTACGTGAGTGATATGCCGAATTGTGGCTTTTATTAAGTTATATCTTACTAAATATCTTGTCTTCTACCAGTCTTTGCAAATGTTTATGTTTATTTTGTGTGTGTGTGTGTGTGTGTGTGTGTGTGTGTGTGTGTGTGTGTCTCTCTGTCTGTATGTCTGTCTGTGTCCGTGTGTGTGTGTGTCTCTGTGTGTGTGTGTGTGTGTGTGTGTGTGTGTGTGTGTGTGTGTGTGTGTGTGTGTGTGTGTGTGTG
>CM042443.1:1250355-1267855 GCA_023631565.1 Gymnocephalus cernua | reverse complement strand
GGGAACAGCAGGCAGGGTATATCATATATTATGAAGTTTCTAAGAGAAAGTGATTGAAGTCAATTTAGTTTCTTTTAGTTTGTTCCTGCGTATGCGTCTCGTTAACGTCCCGGTCCAGGCGGTGGCGGGATGCACCTGGAAGTTGATCTGCCGACCGCCAGTAAACCTTAAAGAAGAAGATTTTACCCAATCATCACCGAGGACAGCTGCCACCCACCTACTGTGCAATATTTCATATGTAATACTATTGATAATACTGTGCAATATAATTACTCTCATTGTCCAATATCTATCAGCTATGATCACCACTATTGGGCAATATTCAATAATGTGCAATAACCCACACTGCATATCACGCTGTATGTAAAACCATATGTATTTTATATATGTATACAGTGTCTCATAACTGTGCACCTTACCCGCCTTGTTTGCACTACTTATTTTATTCCATGTTACATTTATTATACATATTATTATTATTATTATTATTATTATTATTATTATTATACATACATGTTGACACTGGAAAAGAAGTTGCTTTTAATCTCATTGTACATGTGTATAGTGACCATAAAAGGCATTCTATTCTATTTTATTATATTACATTCTATTACATTGTATTCTATTACATTGTATTCCATTACATTATATTACATTGTGTTATATTACATTCTATTACATTGTATTCTATTGCATTCCGTTCTATTCTATTCTATTACATTCTATTACATTGTATTCTATTACATTCTATTCTATTACATTGTATTCTATTCTATTATATTATATTAAATTCTATTCTATTCCGTTCTATTCTATTACATTACATTCTATTACATTGTATTCTATTACATTCTATTATATTCTATTACATTTTATTATATTACATTATATTACATTGTATTCCACATGTTCTCTAAGTACACCCTCCCGTACAGCAGGTGGAGGTAAAGCCTTCTTAGCCGCCATGTTGGAAGAAGAGGAAGTTGTGTATTTGTTGTATTTGTTGCTTCACTGCGAATCTGATGCGACATAAAGAGGCAATTTGGGGATTTCCTGGACTTTTTTAAACCGACGAGAGATTTCTTGTTGTTATGGTTCTTTTCGGAGATAAATACGGTAAAACATGTCGTCTGTCATGTGTTTGTTGCGTCCAGAAACTGTCTGTAAAACTCGGGTACATCTAGAAATATCCTCCGCAGCTTCTCGACCACTTTACTACCGTTACAGTGTTTCTTGTTTCTGGGGGGGTTAAAGTTGCATACAGATCAGGTCAGGGGCTGAAATTATGAGAAACAATAAACACTGTTGTCCAAATCTACAAACGGCACGAATAAAAGCACCAAAAATTACGAAAAATATGAATTTATTTGGGGGTTTGTGATGTTTTTGCTGCAGGGTGTAACACTGAAATCTGTGACCCTGTAGATTTTGTGACACCTAAGTTAAAAAGAAAAAGAGAGATATTCTGCAGTTTAACTATATATATCACCATGGTACTCCTGCAGTTGATTACCTACATTAAGACAATGAATGTCTATTAAAAGTTTTCTGAAATATTATGTTGAAATATGCATAAACTCCATTTGTAGTTGGTGTTATTTGTGTTTTTGGTGAAACAGCGCCCCCGTCAGCGCGTCATAACAGTTCAGGCGGAGAGTGGTACTGCAGCACGGGAGACGACCACAGGCTTCCTCTGCTGGCACCATGAATTGAGTTTTACTATCCCAGTTATTTCATCTCTTCGTCTCTCTCTCTCTCTCTGCAGGCTGGATGTTGATCCACTTCCTCCTCCTCTTCTTCCTCCTCTTCTCCTCTTCCTCGGCTCACAGTGACGTCTTCACCTCCATCGGTGAGTCCATCCTCCTCTCTGTTCACTCCTCTGACTCCTCTGCTTCCCTCTGGGGATACACAGCTCTTTGTATACAGATAGAAAACATCTCTCAACTCTTGTAGGCCGTGCGTGCAACTTCAGGTTTTTCTGACTCACGTTTCCTGACGTTTTTGTCACTTTTTTTGATCATTTTTTCTGCACTTCTTCCAAATTAAAAATTGTGCGTGTGTATGTGTGTGTGTGTGTGTGTGTGTGTGTGTGTGTCTGTGTGTGTGTGTATGTGTGTATCTTTGTGTCTGTGTGTGTGTGTATGTGTGTGTGTGTCTGTCTGTCTGTCTTGGTGTGTGTCTGTGTGTGTGTGTGTGTGTGTGTGTGTGTGTGTGTGTGTGTGTGTGTGTGTGTATCTTTGTGTCTGTGTGTGTGTGTGTGTGTGTGTGTGTGTGTATCTTTGTGTCTGTGTGTGTGTGTATGTGTGTATCTTTGTGTCTGTGTGTGTGTGTGTGTGTGTGTGTATCTTTGTGTCTGTGTGTGTGTGTGTGTGTGTGTGTGTTTGTCTCTGTCTCGGCCTGTGTGTGTGTGTGTGTGTGTGTGTGTGTGTGTGTGTGTGTGTGTGTGTGTGTGTGTGTGTGTGTGTTTCCAGGTCAGATGACCGACCTGCTGTTTGTGGAGAAGGACCTGGTCTCCTCCCTGAAGGACTACATCCGAGTAGAGGAGAGCAAACTGGAGCAGATAAAAAAGTAAGAGAGATCTCAGGTGTTGGACAGTCAGACAGTCAGCCGGTGTAATTAACATTGACTGATTTAACGAGGTCAAACCAAGATGCAACATCCGGTGCTGAAAAATGAAGCCGGGCTCAGCCGTCTCTCCTGCTGTCAACGCATTCTCATCAACGAGTTCGTATTATATCCTACAAAATGCACAAAGCGGCAGTTGCTAGTTGTTAAAGGAACACGCCGACTTATTGGGACTTTGTCTTATTCCCCGTCTCCCCCAGAGTTAGATAAGTCCAGACACACCCTTCTCATCTCTGTCTGACGCACCCACATCTAGCCTAGCTTAGACCAGATCCTGCAGGTAACCGGCTCCATCTAGCCTAGCTTAGACCAGATCCTGGAGGTAACCAGCTCCATCTAGCCTAGCTTAGCACAGGTCCTGGAGGTAACCGGTTCCATCTAGCCTAGCTTAGCACAGATCCTGGAGGTAACCGGCTCCATCTAGCCTAGCTTAGCACAGATCTTGGAGGTAACCGGCTCCATCTAGCCTAGCTTAGACCAGATCCTGGAGGTAACCGGCTCCATCTAGCCTAGCTTAGACCAGATCCTGGAGGTAACCGGCTCCATCTAGCCTAGTTTAGCACAGATCCTGGAGATAACCGGCTCCATCTAGCCTAGCTTAGCACAGATCCTGGAGATAACCGGCTCCATCTAGCCTAGCTTAGACCAGATCCTGGAGGTAACCGGCTCCATCTAGCCTAGCTTAGCACAGATCCTGGAGGTAACCGGCTCCATCTAGCCTAGCTTAGCACAGATCCTGGAGGTGACCGGCTCCATCTAGCCTAGCTTAGCACAGATCCTGGAGGTAACCGTCTCCATCTAGCCTAGCTTAGACCAGATCCTGGAGGTAACCGGCTCCATCTAGCCTAGCTTAGCACAGATCCTGGAGGTAACCGGCTCCATCTAGCCTAGCTTAGCACAGATCCTGGAGGTGACCGGCTCCATCTAGCCTAGCTTAGCACAGATCCTGGAGGTAACCGGCTCCATCTAGCCTAGCTTAGCACAGATCCTGGAGGTAACCGGCTCCATCTAGCCTAGCTTAGACCAGATCCTGGAGGTAACCGGCTCCATCTAGCCTAGCTTAGACCAGATCCTGGAGGTAACCGGCTCCATCTAGCCTAGCTTAGCACAGATCCTGGAGGTAACCGGCTCCATCTAGCCTAGCTTAGACCAGATCCTGGAGGTAACCGGCTCCAACTAGCCTAGCTTAGCACAGATCCTGGAGGTAACCGGCTCCATCTAGCCTAGCTTAGACCAGATCCTGGAGGTAACCGGCTCCATCTAGCCTAGCTTAGACCAGATCCTGGAGGTAACCGGCTCCATCTAGCCTAGCTTAGACCAGATCCTGGAGGTAACCGGCTCCATCTAGCCTACTGCTCCCAACAAGTGACTAAATAACACCAACTTGTTCCTATTTCCATGTTGTGATTTGTAGTCACAGCGTGTACAAATAACAAGGTCACATGACACACAGCCATCTTCTAACCGTATACAAACTGGGAACTATATTCTCAGAAGGCGAAGCACTGCTACTTCTGCTACTTGGGCGGAGTGATTAGCGCAACACCTGACAATCACCGTTGTTACTCTCTGCTCCTCGCCACGGGGCTTCTCAGGTGCTGCGAGGTGAGTCAATCACTCCGCCCAAGTAGCAGAAGTAGCAGTGCTTCGCCTTCTGAGAATATAGTTCCCAGTTTATATACGGTTAGAAGATGGCTGTGTGTCATGTGACCTTGTTACTTGCTCTGCTGCTTTTCTGTATTCTGCTACAAAAAAACTGCTTGTTGAATTTAGTTTGTGTGTGTGTGTGTGTGTGTGTGTGTGTGTGTGTGTGTGTGTGTGTGTGTGTGTGTGTGTGTGTGTGTGTGTGTGTGTCAGATGGGCGGACAAACTGGACGTCCTGTCTGCGGCGGCCACCCAGGACCCCGAGGCGTTCCTTGGACACCCGGTGAACGCTTTCAAACTGATGAAGAGGCTGAACACGGAGTGGGGGGAGCTGGAGAGCCTGGTGCTCACCGACACGTCCCACGGTAACCACGGCGCTCTGGCTACACCACAGATGCATCCTGGGATAGGAGAATAAAAACACTCAAAACCAGAGGAGTCAAACTCACTAAGGGCCAGACATTTATAGTTCATTTACATGCTTTTATTTCATCCAAAAAGACATTTTATTAGCTGTTTTTTTTGGACATTTTGTTGCTTTGTTTCCGAAGCTCGTGTTGCTTTATGTAAAAAAAAAAAAAAAAAAGCAACACAAACTTCGGAAACAAAGCGACAAAATGTCCAAAAAAACAGCTAATAAAATGTCTTTTTGGATGAAATAAAAGCATGTAAATGAACTATAAATATATATATATATATATATATATATATATATATATATATATATATATATATATATATAGCTAGCTAGCTATATATATATATATATATATAGCTAGCTATATATATATATATATATATATATATATATAGCTAGCTAGCTATATATATATATATATATATATATATATATATATATATATATAGCTAGCTAGCTAGCTATATATATATATATATATATATATATAGCTAGCTAGCTAGCTATATATATATATATATATATAGCTAGCTAGCTAGCTATATCCAGAGCACTTGTAAGTCGCTTTGGATAAAAGCATCAGCTGTATGACATGTTATGTAATGTAATTATGAAGGTCGGCGATGGCCGGGAGTGATGTGCCGATGATTCTTTGAGCAGTTACCTCTCGCTGTTGGGCTTTCCTGTCAGCCGTCGTGCGGTTCCCTTACCACGCCGTGAACCAGTTAGTGAGGATATGCCCTCGACGGTGCAGCGATAGACGTTACGGAGGATCTGAGGGGAGAGTCCAGCTTTCCCCAGTTTTCTGAGGAAGAAGAGGCGTTGTTGAGTTTATACTGTTGTGTAACGTTTACCGTTTAAATTATTTTAATTTCCCTTCAAAACTCAAGACATAATAAGAGTTTCCCTGCAAAACGTAATGTGCAAAATACTTGTTTTTCTCAATTACCTTGTTTTTGTGATTGTTAGGAGAGGAAATCGTGATCAAAATTTGAATAATTGCACACAGCCCCTAACCCTGACTCTTCTTTTTCCCCCCACAGCGTTCATATCGAACCTCACCATCCACAGGCAGCACTTTCCAAACGATGAGGACCAGACCGGAGCCGCCAAAGCTCTGACGCGGCTGCTGGACACCTACCGGCTGGACACCGACACGCTCTCCTCCGGGGAGCTGCCAGGTCAGCAGACAGCAGGGACGCGACACGTTGATCAGGAAATAACTTTACAACAACCTGGAAAAAGACAAAGAAAATGTCTTCCTCTCGCTGTTGTGGTCGCTTTTCCGATGGTTTTGTCGATTTTTCCCAATATTTTTGTTGATTTTTTTTCGCTGATTTTGTCACTTTTCCCGATAGTTTTGTCGATTTTTCCGATATTTTAGTCACTTTTCCCGATATTTTTGTTGATTTTTTCCGATATTTTTGTTGATTTTCCCGATATTATTGTCACTCTTCCCGATATTTTTCCAATATTTTTGTCGATTTTTCCGATGTTTTTGTCGATTTTTCCGAGGTTTTTGTCACTTTTCCCGATATTTTTGTTGATTTTCCCGATATTTTTGTCAATTCTTTTGATATTTTATGTTGATTTTTCTGATATTTTTGTCGATTTTCCCGATATTTTTCCCAGTCTTCCCGATATTTTTCCAATATTTTTGTTGATTTTTCCGATGTTTTTGTCACTTTTACCGATATTTTTGTTGATTTTCCCGATATTTTTGTTGATTTTCCCGATATTTTTGTCACTTCCCGATATTTTTCCAATATTTTTGTCGATTTTTCCGATGTTTTTGTCCCTTTTCCCGATATTTTTGTTGATTTTTTTCAGATGTTTTTGTCACTTTTACCGATATTTTTGTCGATTTTCCCGATATTTTTGTCACTCTTCCCGATATTTTTCCAATATTTTTGTCGATTTTCCCGATATTTTTGTCGATTCTTCCGATATTTTTGTCACATTTCCCGATATTTTTGTCGATTCTTCCGATATTTTTGTCACTTTTCCCGATATCTTTGTCGATATTTCCAATATTTTCGTCGATTTTTTAATGCATTTTTAAAATGTTTATTCATAATTTCTTTGTTTTAAACGCATCAATGTAAACACATTTAAAAATGTCAGATTTGTTCTTAATATTTGTATCCTTACTTTAAGTCCTTAAATTTATTTACTCATAACAACACATTTAAAAATGTGTTTTAAATTAAATAAATATCGCATGTTATCGGTCGTGCAGCCACTAAGTTGCGTACCTTGTCGTTGACACGTTTCCTGTAACCGTTTGTGCGTCCGCCACGAGTCCCCCGCGCTCCGTCACGTGTTATGTTTGTAACGGGCCGCCGTGTGTCTGGCCGACGTGACGTTACCGTCTCTCTGCGTGCGGCGCGGATGATTTAACCGCCAGTCCAGCAGAGAGCAACAACTAAAAGATCTTAAAAAGAAACGCAACTTGTGCAGCTAGCGCTACATTAAGACTAGCAAGTCAACTTGCAGCCAAGAAATAGATTGTGTAACTTATTTTTAATGTAGCACGCAAAAAACACAGTTAGAAATTACTTTTACTATTTTTCTGTTTTAATAATATTGTTTTTAACCGTCTTATCAGCGTCAGGGAGCCAATCAGCACGCAGCATGCTTCTACCAAGATCTAGTAATGTCTGCGATTGGCTGTCTAACGTCACACGTTACAGAGAGACGCTCACGTAGTCGGAGCTGAATAATACATACAAATATTTATATAATATACGCAAACAGATTTGTGCCGTAATGTTGTAATATTGTGTATTATATTGTGTATTATATTGTAATTTATTTTTGTTTTATAAAATTGGTATCGAAAAATATATCGTTTAGGAACTGGTATTGAAGTCACGGCATTGGTATCAGAACCGGTATCAAATACCCCCCCCCCCCCCCACACACACACACACACACACACACACACACACACACACACCTACCTCCCCCCCACCTCTCTACATTCAATTCAATTAGCTTTATTGGCAATTTAACAAAAACAAAGTCATATCATCATGTGAAGTTAATACAAATACAACAATATAAATAAACTCTCCCCTTTCTCCCCCTTCTCTCTCTCCCTCTGGCTCTCCCTCTCCCTCCTCTCCCCTTTCTCCCCCCTCCCTCCCTCTCTCTCTCTCTCTCTCCCCTCTCTCTCTCTCTCCCCCTCCCTCTCTACCATCCCGTCTCCCCCTCCTCTCCCTTTTTTCTGCCCTGTCTCTCTCCCCCCTCCCTATCTCTCTCCCTCGCTCTCTCCCTCCCTTTCCCTCTCTCTCTCTCTCTCTCCCCCTCTCTCTCTCTCTCTCTCTCTCTCTCTCTCCCCCCCCTTCCCCCCTCCCTCCCTCTCTACCATCCCATCTCCCCCTCCCTCCCAGGCGTGTCCCTGTCCTCCCCCCGCAGCTCTCTGACGGTGGCCGACTGCTTCGACCTCGGGAAGGTGGCGTACTCGGAGGCGGACTACTACCACACGGAGCTGTGGATGATTCAGGCGCTGAAGCAGCTGGACGCGGGGGGAGGGGGTGGGGGTGGGGGAGGTGGTGGGGGTGGCGAGGCCGCCGCTGCCGTGGATGCCGTCACCATCCTGGACTACCTGAGTTACTCTGTGTACCAGCAGGGGGCGCTGGAGGCGGCGCTGGACTTCACCCGCAGGCTGCTGGCGCTCGGTCAGTCGCAGCATCGTATATCATATTTATATTTATCATATTTATATATATATCATATTTATATATATCATATTTATATATATCATATTTATATATATCATATTTATATTTATTATATTTATATATATCATATTTATATATATCATATTTATATATATCATATTTATATTTATCATATTTATATATATCATATTTATATATATCATATTTATATATATATCATATTCATATATATATATCATATTTATATATATCATATTTATATATATATCATATTTATATATATCATATTTATATATATCATATTTATATATATCATATTTATATTTATCATATTTATATATATTATATTTATATTTATCATATTTATCATATTTATATATATCATATTTATATATATCATATTTATATTTATCATATTTATATATATCATATTTATATTTATATATATCATATTTATATTTATCATATTTATATATATCATATTTATATATATCATATTTATATTTATCATATTTATATATATATATATCATATTTATATTTTTCATATTTATATATATCATATTTATATAAATCATATTTATATATATCATATTTATATTTATCATATATATATATATATATATATATATATATATCATATTCATATTATATTTAAAAATGATACAGAAATGTATACATTAAATACAAACAGGAAGTCATTCATGAATACGTTTAAATGTGTAAATCATTTTCTTTTAAATAAATACTAAATAAATTATGTATTAATAAAAATAATGCGATCTGACTCAAAACCATCGCATACATTCTGTCTGTCTCTCTAACCTGTCTGTCTCTCTCACCTGTCTGTCTCTCTAACCTGTCTGTCTCTCTAACCTGTCTGTCTCTCTAACCTGTCTGTCTCTCTAACCTGTCTGTCTCTCTAACCTGTCTGTCTCTCTAACCTGTCTGTCTCTCTAACCTGTCTGTCTCTCTAACCTGTCTGTCTGTCTGTCTCTCTAACCTGTCTGTCTCTCTAACCTGTCTGTCTCTCTAACCTGTCTGTCTGCCTGTCATCTTGACCATGAGTTAAGCCCCTCCCCCCCCCCCCCCCCCCCCCCCCTAGTTTTAAAGCACGTAACCAGTGAATCTAACATCTGGCTCTTCTGCCCGTCAGACCCGACGCACCAGCGAGCCAACGGAAACCTCAAGTACTTTGAGTTCCAGCTCGCTAAGCAGAGGAAGGCGGAGCAGAGCGAGGGGGAGGAGGGGGAGGAGGGGGAGGCGAGGCAGAGGAGGGAGACCCGGCGTCGACCCGCAGACTACCTGCCGGAGAGGAAGAAGTACGAACAGCTGTGTCGCGGCGAGGGAATCAGGATGGTGAGACAGAGACCACCAGGGCTGGGACCGGGGGGGGGGGGGAAGGAGGGGGGGTCCAGCGAATATGCCCCCCCCCCCCACCTCCCCCGTCCTAGTTTTCCAACTTTAATGTTTTCAGAAGTTCACTAACTGAGCAGATGTGTGTGTGTGTGTCTGTGTGTGTGTGTCTGTGTGTGTGTGTGTGTGTGTGTGTGTCTGTGTGCGTGCGTGTGTGTGTGTGTGTGTGTGCGTGCGTGCGTGCGTGTGTGTGTGCGTGTGTTACACTCATCTATCTGTATTATTGGAACAACCCGGCTTGTTTTTCCTGTCAGACTCCTCGTAGGCAGAGCCGCCTCTTCTGCCGTTACTACGACAACAACCGCCACCCGATGTACGTGATTGGTCCGGTGAAGCAAGAGGACGAGTGGGACCGCCCCTGCATCCTCCGATACCACGACGTCGTCTCGGACGCCGAGATAGAGCGGGTGAAAGAGCTCGCCAAACCCAGGGTGAGTCCACGTATGAACTCGCTCCCCGTACGGAGGACGAAAGCTGCCAAATCTAAATGTATATGTGTATAATATCTAGGGATTATTCATTATTTTATATATATATATATATATATATATATGTATACTGTATTATATATGTGTATAATATCTAGGGAGTATTCGTTATTATATGTGTGTATAATATCTTTTATGTGTTAAAGATCCCATATTTTGCTAATTTTCAGCTTCATCATTGTATTTTCATAGGTTTACATGGTTGAATTCTCAAAAAACACCATATTATTATTTTTGTTGTACTGCACATTGGTGACAGTACCGGTCCAAAATGTTGGCAAATTGCATATTTATTTGACTGAAAAACATTTATTTTGAGGAAAAAGACCCCTAAAGCCCAAATATGCCAAATATGTGCACCTACGTCTTCCACAAACCTACAGTAAGGGACAACACTGAACACTATGTAGGGAAGAGAGAGTGAGTGTGTGAGTGAGTGAGTGAGTGAGTGAGTGAGTGAGTGAGTGAGTGAGTGAGTGAGTGAGTGAGTGAGTGAGTGAGTGAGTGAGTGAGTGAGTGTGTGTGAGAGTGAGTGAGTGTGTGTGTGTGTGAGAGTGAGTGAGTGAGCGAGTGTGTGTGTGTGTGTGAGAGTGAGTGAGTGTGTGAGGGAACTTGTTTGTATCTCCCTGTAACTGTCGTCTGATTGGCTCGACAGCTGCGGCGAGCCACCATTTCCAACCCTGTCACCGGTGTTCTGGAGCCGGCCCACTACCGCATCAGCAAGAGGTGAGACACAGCCACACACACACACACACACACACACACACACACACACACACACACACACACACACACACACACACACACACACACACACACACACACACACACACACACACCAGGTAAGAACTGGTGGAGGTCGTGAATCTTTCTACCTGTTGATGTATTTCCTGTTTTTACGTCTTAGGAGTTTCTACTATTGTCAGCAATTCATTTTTAATTCCCCCCCTCTGTCTCTCTCTCCCTCCTCCCTCCCTCCCTCCCTCCCTCCCTCTCTCCCTCCTCTCTCTCTCCGTCCCTCCCTCCCTCCCTCTCTCCCTCCTCTCTCTCTCCGTCCCTCCCTCCCTCTTCTCTCTCTCCCTCCCTCCCTCCCTCCTCTCTCTCTCCCTCCCTCCCTCCCTCCCTCCCTCCCTCCCTCCCTCTCTCCCTCCTCTCTCTCTCCCTCCCTCCCTCCCTCCCTCCTCCCTCCCTCCCTCCCTCCCTCCCTCCTCTCTCTCTCCGTCCCTCCCTCCCTCCTCTCTCCCTTCTCCCTCCTCCCTCTCTCCCTCCTCTCTCTCTCCCTACTCCCTCCTCTCTCCCTCCCTCCCTCCCTCCTCTCTCCCTCCTCCCTCCCTCCCTCCCTCCCTCCCTCCCTCCCTCCCTCCTCCCTCCTCCCTCTCTCAGTGCCTGGCTCGGAGCCTTTGAACACCCGGTGGTGGACCGGATCAACCAGAGGATCGAGGACATCACCGGCCTGGACGTCACCACAGCAGAGGAGCTGCAGGTCAAGCTCACCGGGACTTCATTCATATTATTATATATATTATATATATTATATCATTCATATTATTATATATATTATATATATTATATCATTCATATTATTATATATATTATATATATTATATCATTCATATTATTATATATATTATATATATTATATCATTCATATTATTATATATATTATATATATTATATCATTCATATTATTATATATATTATAATATCATTCATATTATTATATATATTATATTATTCATATTATTACATATATTATATTATTATATATTATTATATCATTCATATTAACATTATAATGTGTCTGTTACTAATATTTTTGCTTGTGTGTGTGTGTCTGTGTGTGTGTGTGTGTGTGTGTGTGTGTGTGTGTGTGTGTGTGTGTGTGTGTGTGTGTGTGTGTGTGTGTGTGTGTGTCTGTGTGTGTGTCTGTGTCTGTGTGTGTGTACCTGTGTCTGCAGGTGGCTAACTACGGCGTCGGAGGACAATACGAACCTCACTTTGACTTCCGACGGGTAAATAAATTAATGCTGTAAACTGCCGTGTGTACTGCTAGTTCTCAGCAGGTAGGAGGCTGAATCTACTGCTAGTTCTCAGCAGGTAGGAGGCTGAATCTGCTGCTAGTTCTCAGCAGGTAGGAGGCTGAATCTGCTGCTAGTTCTCAGCAGGTAGGAGGCTGAATCTGTTGCTAGTTCTCAGCAGGTAGGAGGCTGAATCTGTTGCTAGTTCTCAGCAGGTAGGAGGCTGAATCTGTTGCTAGTTCTCAGCAGGTAGGAGGCTGAATCTGCTGCTAGTTCTCAGCAGGTAGGAGGCTGAATCTACTGCTAGTTCTCAGCAGGTAGGAGGCTGAATCTACTGCTAGTTCTCAGCAGGTAGGAGGCTGAATCTACTGCTAGTTCTCAGCAGGTAGGAGGCTGAATCTGTTGCTAGTTCTCAGCAGGTAGGAGGCTGAATCTGTTGCGAGTTCTCAGCAGGTAGGAGGCTGAATCTACTGCGAGTTCTCAGCAGGTAGGAGGCTGAATCTGCTGCTAGTTCTCAACAGGTAGGAGGCTGAATCTGCTGCGAGTTCTCAGCAGGTAGGAGGCTGAATCTGTTGCTAGTTCTCAGCAGGTAGGAGGCTGAATCTGCTGCTAGTTCTCAGCAGGTATGAGGCTGAATCTGTTGCTAGTTCTCAGCAGGTAGGAGGCTGAATCTGCTGCTAGTTCTCAGCAGGTAGGAGGCTGAATCTGCTGCTAGTTCTCAGCAGGTAGGAGGCTGAATCTGCTGCTAGTTCTCAGCAGGTAGGAGGCTGAATCTGCTGCTAGTTCTCAGCAGGTAGGAGGCTGAATCTACTGCTAGTTCTCAGCAGGTAGGAGGCTGAATCTGCTGCTAGTACTCAGCAGGTAGGAGGCTGAATCTGTTGCTAGTTCTCAGCAGGTAGGAGGCTGAATCTGTTGCTAGTTCTCAGCAGGTAGGAGGCTGAATCTGTTGCTAGTTCTCAGCAGGTAGGAGGCTGAATCTACTGCTAGTTCTCAGCAGGTAGGAGGCTGAATCTACTGCTAGTTCTCAGCAGGTAGGAGGCTGAATCTACTGCTAGTTCTCAGCAGGTAGGAGGCTGAATCTGCTGCTAGTTCTCAGCAGGTAGGAGGCTGAATCTGTTGCTAGTTCTCAGCAGGTAGGAGGCTGAATCTGTTGCTAGTTCTCAGCAGGTAGGAGGCTGAATCTGCTGCTAGTTCTCAGCAGGTAGGAGGCTGAATCTGCTGCTAGTTCTCAGCAGGTAGGAGGCTGAATCTGCTGCTAGTTCTCAACAGGTAGGATGCTGACTCTGTTGCTAGTTCTCAGCAGGTAGGAGGCTGAATCTGTTGCTAGTTCTCAGCAGGTAGGAGGCTGAATCTGTTGCGAGTTCTCAGCAGGTAGGAGGCTGAATCTACTGCGAGTTCTCAGCAGGTAGGAGGCTGAATCTGCTGCTAGTTCTCAGCAGGTAGGAGGCTGAATCTACTGCGAGTTCTCAGCAGGTAGGAGGCTGAATCTGTTGCTAGTTCTCAGCAGGTAGGAGGCTGAATCTGCTGCTAGTTCTCAGCAGGTATGAGGCTGAATCTGTTGCTAGTTCTCAGCAGGTAGGAGGCTGAATCTGCTGCTAGTTCTCAGCAGGTAGAAGGCTGAATCTGCTGCTAGTTCTCAGCAGGTAGGAGGCTGAATCTGCTGCTAGTTCCCAGCAGGTAGGAGGCTGAATCTGTTGCTAGTTCTCAGCAGGTAGGAGGCTGAATCTGCTGCTAGTTCCCAGCAGGTAGGAGGCTGAATCTGCTGCTAGTTCTCAGCAGGTAGGAGGCTGAATCTGCTGCTAGTTCTCAGCAGGTAGGAGGCTGAATCTGCTGCTAGTTCTCAGCAGGTAGGAGGCTGAATCTGCTGCTAGTTCCCAGCAGGTAGGAGGCTGAATCTGCTGCTAGTTCTCAGCAGGTAGGAGGCTGAATCTGCTGCTAGTTCTCAGCAGGTAGGAGGCTGAATCTGTTGCTAGTTCTCAGCAGGTAGGAGGCTGAATCTGCTGCTAGTTCTCAGCAGGTAGGAGGCTGAATCTGCTGCTAGTTCCCAGCAGGTAGGAGGCTGAATCTGCTGCTAGTTCTCAGCAGGTAGGAGGCTGAATCTGTTGCTAGTTCTCAGCAGGTAGGAGGCTGAATCTGCTGCTAGTTCTCAGCAGGTAGGAGGCTGAATCTGCTGCTAGTTCTCAGCAGGTAGGAGGCTGAATCTGCTGCTAGTTCTCAGCAGGTAGGAGGCTGAATCTGCTGCTAGTTCTCAACAGGTAGGATGCTGACTCTGTTGCTAGTTCTCAGCAGGTAGGAGGCTGAATCTGTTGCTAGTTCTCAGCAGGTAGGAGGCTGAATCTGTTGCTAGTTCTCAGCAGGTAGGAGGCTGAATCTGTTGCGAGTTCTCAGCAGGTAGGAGGCTGAATCTACTGCTAGTTCTCAGCAGGTAGGAGGCTGAATCTGCTGCTAGTTCTCAGCAGGTATGAGGCTGAATCTGTTGCTAGTTCTCAGCAGGTAGGAGGCTGAATCTGCTGCTAGTTCTCAGCAGGTAGGAGGCTGAATCTGCTGCTAGTTCTCAGCAGGTAGAAGGCTGAATCTGCTGCTAGTTCTCAGCAGGTAGGAGGCTGAATCTGCTGCTAGTTCCCAGCAGGTAGGAGGCTGAATCTGTTGCTAGTTCTCAGCAGGTAGGAGGCTGAATCTGCTGCTAGTTCCCAGCAGGTAGGAGGCTGAATCTGCTGCTAGTTCTCAGCAGGTAGGAGGCTGAATCTGCTGCTAGTTCTCAGCAGGTAGGAGGCTGAATCTGCTGCTAGTTCTCAGCAGGTAGGAGGCTGAATCTGCTGCTAGTTCTCAGCAGGTAGGAGGCTGAATCTGCTGCTAGTTCCCAGCAGGTAGGAGGCTGAATCTGCTGCTAGTTCTCAGCAGGTAGGAGGCTGAATCTGCTGCTAGTTCTCAGCAGGTAGGAGGCTGAATCTGTTGCTAGTTCTCAGCAGGTAGGAGGCTGAATCTGCTGCTAGTTCTCAGCAGGTAGGAGGCTGAATCTGCTGCTAGTTCCCAGCAGGTAGGAGGCTGAATCTGCTGCTAGTTCTCAGCAGGTAGGAGGCTGAATCTGCTGCTAGTTCTCAGCAGGTAGGAGGCTGAATCTGTTGCTAGTTCTCAGCAGGTAGGAGGCTGAATCTGCTGCTAGTTCTCAGCAGGTATGAGGCTGAATCTGTTGCTAGTTCTCAGCAGGTAGGAGGCTGAATCTGCTGCTTGTTCTCAGCAGGTAGGAGGCTGAATCTGTTGCTAGTTCTCAGCAGGTAGGAGGCTGAATCTGCTGCTAGTTCTCAGCAGGTAGGAGGCTGAATCTGTTGCTAGTTCTCAGCAGGTAGGAGGCTGAATCTGCTGCTAGTTCTCAGCAGGTAGGAGGCTGAATCTGCTGCTAGTTCTCAGCAGGTAGGATGCTGAATCTGCTGCTAGTTCTCAGCAGGTAGGAGGCTGAATCTGTTACTAGTTCTCAGCAGGGAGGAGGCTGAATCTGTTGCTAGTTCTCAGCAGGTAGGAGGCTGAATCTGCTGCTAGTTCTCAGCAGGTAGGATGCTGAATCTGTTGCTAGTTCTCAGCATGTAGGAGGCTGAATCTGCTGCTAGTTCTCAGCAGGTAGGAGGCTGAATCTGCTGCTAGTTCTCAGCAGGTAGGAGGCTGAATCTGTTGCTAGTTCTCAGCAGGTAGGAGGCTGAATCTGTTGCTAGTTCTCAGCAGGTAGGAGGCTGAATCATTTGCTAGTTCTCAGCAGGTAGGAGGCTGAATCTGCTGCTAGTTCTCAGCAGGTAGGAGGCTGAATCTGCTGCTAGTTCTCAGCAGGTAGGAGGCTGACTCTGTTGCTAGTTCTCAGCAGATAGGAGGCTGAATCTGTTGCTAGTTCTCAGCAGGTAGGAGGCTGAATCTGTTGCGAGTTCTCAGCAGGTAGGAGGCTGAATCTGCTGCTAGTTCTCAGCAGGTAGGAGGCTGAATCTGCTGCTAGTTCTCAGCAGGTAGGAGGCTGAATCTGTTGCTAGTTCTCAGCAGGTAGGAGGCTGAATTTGTTGCTAGTTCTCAGCAGGTAGGAGGCTGAATCTGCTGCTAGTTCTCAGCAGGTAGGAGGCTGAATCTGTTGCTAGTTCTCAGCAGGTAGGAGGCTGAATCTGCTGCTAGTTCTCAGCAGGTATGAGGCTGAATCTGTTGCTAGTTCTCAGCAGGTAGGAGGCTGAATCTGTTGCTAGTTCTCAGCAGGTATGAGGCTGAATCTGTTGCTAGTTCTCAGCAGGTAGGAGGCTGAATCTGCTGCTAGTTCTCAGCAGATAGGAGGCTGAATCTGCTGCTAGTTCTCAGCAGGTAGGAGGCTGAATCTGTTGCTAGTTCTCAGCAGGTAGGAGGCTGAATCTGCTGCTAGTTCTCAGCAGGTAGGAGGCTGAATCTGCTGCTAGTTCTCAGCAGGTAGGAGGCTGAATCTGCTGCTAGTTCTCAGCAGGTAGGAGGCTGAATCTGTTGCTAGTTCTCAGCAGGTAGGAGGCTGAATCTGCTGCTAGTTCTCAGCAGGTAGGAGGCTGACTCTGTTGCTAGTTCTCAGCAGATAGGAGGCTGAATCTGTTGCTAGTTCTCAGCAGGTAGGAGGCTGAATCTGTTGCGAGTTCTCAGCAGGTAGGAGGCTGAATCTGCTGCTAGTTCTCAGCAGGTAGGAGGCTGAATCTGCTGCTAGTTCTCAGCAGGTAGGAGGCTGAATCTGTTGCTAGTTCTCAGCAGGTAGGAGGCTGAATTTGTTGCTAGTTCTCAGCAGGTAGGAGGCTGAATCTGCTGCTAGTTCTCAGCAGGTAGGAGGCTGAATCTGTTGCTAGTTCTCAGCAGGTAGGAGGCTGAATCTGCTGCTAGTTCTCAGCAGGTATGAGGCTGAATCTGTTGCTAGTTCTCAGCAGGTAGGAGGCTGAATCTGTTGCTAGTTCTCAGCAGGTATGAGGCTGAATCTGTTGCTAGTTCTCAGCAGGTAGGAGGCTGAATCTGCTGCTAGTTCTCAGCAGATAGGAGGCTGAATCTGCTGCTAGTTCTCAGCAGGTAGGAGGCTGAATCTGTTGCTAGTTCTCAGCAGGTAGGAGGCTGAATCTGCTGCTAGTTCTCAGCAGGTAGGAGGCTGAATCGACTGCTAGTTCTCAGCAGGTAGGAGGCTGAATCTGCTGCTAGTTCTCAGCAGGTAGGAGGCTGAATCTGCTGCTAGTTC
>CM042443.1:1199630-1250155 GCA_023631565.1 Gymnocephalus cernua | reverse complement strand
CCTTCACTGAACTCTCGCGTGCAATCGACTCTGCTGCCGTAAAGCTCCAGACCTTACACTACCGGTATACGAGAGACCCGGCGTTTGGAGACGGCGGACAGTCTCACGCTCATGTGGATGGAGTGTATAAGCTAGAAGGCGGTATGTTCTTCCAGCATGTGACCCAGGGCATGTCTCCGACCAAAAGCTTTGTGTCAGTTCCCGACATGCCGAACTTACGACTGGGCTTGTCCTCAGACATGAATGTAGGCGCTCCGGTGCCCGTCGGCAACGAGCTCATTGCCCAGAACACTGTTGACCAGATCAAGGTCGTCCCGCAGGGCGTGCAGGTTGTCGACCTGAATTACAAAGACATGGTCGCCTTTGTTGATCACAACACAGGGACAATTTGCGTCCATTCACCAGACACATTTGTGAGGAGCAACGGTCTCAGGTTGCCCTCCTTTGGTGTCCACCGACAAGATGACAAGGAACTAGGTAAAGGTGAGATCCAGCGCCGCAGTTGCCACCACTACATTAGTGGGGCACAGCATCGCGCTAGGATCTCTGTGACAGTACCGGTCACCAGATCTATGCACTCTGCTGTTCACCAAAGCATATCAGAAGCGAGTCTCTGGCTCGGGTACACCGTGCTCACGGGAGAAGAAGACAAGTGGCTTTACAGTAAGCCCGTGCACAACGTCACCTCCACATTCCCATCGGTCAAATGTTCACTCTCGGGGCTGACATCGATCCTGGACAGTATGCACTTGATATCGAAGACAGTCGAGTGCATCAGGGGCTCTAGTTCGTGCATGGAGTTGGGAGACTATGCTCATAACGGGTGGCCCCGAGGAGGCACGGGGTACCCGATCGCCATTTCAAGCAGCGATGACACGCGCGACAACATGTTGGTTAAGATGATAGTTGCTGTCAACCACGGTGTGAGGCGCGTTGAGATCCCTTGTGACCTGGAGCCATTCTCTTTCGGATCCCAGCGGCCCTCAGTCCCTCAGCCTGCACCGGGTTTCTACACACAAAGAGATGAGTTCCTGGTCCCTAGTATGGACAGCTACATCGCAGCCCTGGGTCCGCTCACCTCCAGGATTGTGGAAGCCATTGCATTCCTCTACTGCCCTGACTTCAACCAAGATCTTCCAGAAAAGGCCCATGCGTGTGTGACCACAATGAACAATTCCATTGGGACTCTAGGGGACATGTTCTCTCGACTGGCTACAGTGCTCATGCGGGAAGAGAGGGCCACAGAAGTGAGAGTACAACACGTGGCGTACATCTCGGCTCGCACCTCTGCGCTTTGTCTGAGTGCTACTGTGCTCGCTTTATTAATCAATATCGCGTTGCTGGCAATGCTGTGCTCGATGTGCAGCACATACCGACAACAACGGTTCAGAAAACTGAAATGATAATTGGACATGACTACTGCCTCGCAGCTCTCGGCCGTCTGTCTACTGCTAACTCTGTTTTGGGCTGGATACCCGGTTTTTTGTCAACGTTCGGCACCATTGAACGCGAGGTCTGGTGAGACCCCAGGCCACGCTTCTCTTGACTCCCAGGATCACAGGGTGATAATCCCCCCTGGTAAATGGAAGATCCGCATGCCTGGAAGAAACCCTTTCTTAGTGTACCATTTCTTTTTAGGATTGAACCTGACCCATCTGCAACTCGAGTACCCCGAGTGCTCCCAAGTGGCCTGCAAAGGCTTACCAGAGGACGACAAGTCAAGTCAACGTTGCGATCGACTGTGCTCCAGTGGCAGTTGGAATGAGGCTGAGCTCGCCTTGAAAACAGCCAAGCGTGAGTACACCAGGGCCACGTCCTCGCTAGAAGCAGCCTTTGGCGATGTAGCCGCTCTCGTGGACGTCGTTGGCCACTCGAGCGCTTTAGATCCGGGCGTTTTCAAACTCTTGGCAAACAGGGGCTCGGGTTCGCAAGTTGTGGACGTCATGCGACCCTACAGGACGTTGATTGAGGATGCGCTGAGCTCTGTAGCGGAACACCTGTCAAACGACGCAGTCAAGACTACTGAGTCCGTACACAGCCAGCCGGTCTTGGGATCCAATGATGTGAGTGTGTTCAACGCGTTGCTAGACACCTGGAAGAGCCGCGCATTAAAGTTGGCCATACAGCTCAATGCTGTCACATTTGCCTTACAGGGAGCTCACCGCCGGTTAGTCTCGTGTGCGCAGGGCGTCAAGAGGTCGGACATGACGGGTTGCGAGCCAAAATTCATTACCGAGTATTACACGGACATACCCGTGGCGAGCCGTTCGCTGTCATCCAGGCTCATCGTGGTTGCCGAGAGGGAGCACTGGAAGCCTGTGGTTCTCTCACGTTGGTACATGCCCTTCATCGATTCTTCCAACGGTAACAGGACTTGTTGGCTAAACAGGCCCATGGTGAGCGATGCAGACGCAAACTACAGGGTGCCCTTGTGCGACTCGAACGGGATATGCGAGCCTCTGGTTGTTGACAATACCACGGTCCCGGCGTGCCTAGTGAACCAGAGGGGCGAGATAAGTTCTGAGTGCCCGGTGGTGTGCGGACACTCGTGCTTCGGTCCTATCTGCTACCAGCCACAGTGGGACACGTATACGCTGAGGACCGCGCCCGAGGGAGCTCATGGTGTCTACGCAACCACACGTCAGGTCCAGGCGACCAAGAGCCCCAGGATAGTCACCAAGGTCTACTCTCTGTCTGAGGCCGAGATGCAAAT
Source organism: Gymnocephalus cernua (assembly GCA_023631565.1). Lineage (NCBI taxonomy): Eukaryota > Metazoa > Chordata > Actinopteri > Perciformes > Percidae > Gymnocephalus > Gymnocephalus cernua. The sequence continues at coordinate 1,247,442 of CM042443.1, read as the reverse complement.
GTCTCTTGCTAGCGTTCGGGACCGAGCTGACCGTTCGTCTCAATTGCTGGAGCGAGGGGAGACCGTGTCACAGACCGTGATCGCCATGGATCACGCAGCTCGAAAATACGCTGACAAAATACTTGCGCAGACACTCGCTCGATCTCAGGGTTGTGTAGACTGTGAGCGCACGATAGCCCGAATTCGGTTCACGGGCGCTGCTTCGGTTACCCTGTCCGCTCTAACCTGCACGTTATTGATTGTTATAATCACAACACTGAAGTGTAGCGGGAACCGACATGTCCCTGTGAGGATAGACAGGGGCCTAACTGAGCCTTTACTGTAGGTGTGCACATGGCACACACGTATCACTGTGCTGTCAGGACAAGTACTTACAGATGCACTATTCACACATTACTCTGCAGTCCTAAGACACAGCCATGGCCCACATACCTACGATCTATCTACTTGTCACACTTTTGGCATACAGTCTTTTGTATGCGAGCTACGGCTCTGTCACACCAGCACCCCATTCAACCAGTAGATCTGGTATCCCGGCAGCAACCACAGTGTCAGAAGTGAGTGTGAACCTAGAGCGTTCTCATTACATGTTTGCTCGCATGTTTCTTCACACGAAGTCTCTTCTAGAGCTTGGCACTGCACCTATTGAAAATGATGCGACGGTCACCGACAGTGGAGCAACGGCCGCCGCATCCACGGATGTGGACGTGACCACCGGTCTCAAGTCCATAACCACCGGGCTCACGTCCACAACCACTGGGCTCACGTACGCAACTGCCGCTGCGTCCACGGACGTGGATGTGACCACCGGGCTCACATCCGCAACCACCGGGCTCAGGTCCACAACCACCGGGCTCACGTCAGCAACTGCCACTGCATCCATGGATGTGGACGTGACCACCGTGCTCACTTCCCATCCTGTGATGGACCTTCCTAGTCTCAATTCCATGGAACTGGTTTGTCCAAGTGAAAACCCTGACAGATTCCACTCCACTACCTGGTATCTGATGACAGTGAAAGGGGAGACTCTAGGCCTGGACTTGGCTCACATTGACGACCGAGGCATTGTGACAACACACACGCTTACCAACAAGAGACTCTCTGAGTTCAACGTGACACACAACGTTACGACCAAGACGTTAGAGATCCATGATTACAATTGCAGACACTCAGCAATCTACCAGTGTTCGAGGGCTGCTAAAGAGGGATACAAGAGTCGACAGCACACTTTCAGAGTGGCCAACTGCAACGTTGTCATTGAACCAAGCCTAGCATCCGATGAGGGGGCCGAGGCTCTTGGGAAATCAATGAGCCTGATATCTTCGAGTCTCGTGCTTGCAATTGGACCACTTCTTCACTTTGTCTCTGTCTACTAACATTGCCTGTAGCAGCCCCTTGTGAAACACAGCTTTCCCCTTCAATCCTCATAATACTGTCACCGATAGACTTGGGACATGGCATCCGCTAAACCTCGTACAAGCAGACCAAGCGCTTCCGCTAAGGACATGGCGAAGAAGGATCCTGGTACACAAGTGAAAATACAACCGCTGATCCCCGAACAGAAGCAATATCGCTACCTGCCAAAGTCGATTATGGCGTCCACGCGTGACATTGTAGTTGCATGCAATAGGGAAAAACTGAGGATTGTGCTCCCTGTGACCCGACACACTACTAGCAAACTGGTTCATGTCCTGTGCTCGGCTGCGGCCGCAAATATCTGGCCCGACGAGTGCGAGGAAGCCTTGAGGACGTTTCTCCCTTTGAGGGAGCACCACAAGGCCCTCTTGTCACACACCATGTTTGTGACCATGATCGGGACCTTGGTTGCCAGAGCTCTGGAGCAAGACACCAGGAATGGTGGAAACACTGTGGACCTTCTTGCCGATAGGCACTACGTAAGAAGCATCTTGTGTCACGATTCCAGTAAGACCAGTAAGATGGAAGCAGCTGCGTATGCCGGTATCATGGCCGTGAACATGGAGATGAATGCCCTGGCTGACAATGCAAGAAAGAGACAGGCTCTCAACAAACAATGCGGATCTAAGCTAACCGAAGAGGACGCCAGAGCCTGCTCGTGGGATGATATCTACCGTGACCCCGATGCACTGATAACACCCATGGCCAACTTTGGCCTCAAGCACCATTACAAGGAAAACCCCCATCACCCCGAGCACTTCATACAGGGTGCTATGTATGACATGAACCTTGTGGAAGCTATTGTGGATGGACTGGCTTGCATATTCGAGAGAAGCAAGAGCCACAAAGATGTCCACTCTTGGCTGGACATGTACAACGCTGAGAGGTTTGGAGATGCCCGCAATGCAAACAGTGCAAGGCAGATCGTCGAGGCTCTCAAGACCCACATCACTGAGGATGACTATAAAGCCCTGTCAATATTCCGGTGGTCCATAGATGCTATTGTTGGTGAATCTCCTCTGTGGTCCCGTGTAAACATGGATGCTTGTTGCACTCACACTGTCAATAAAGGTGACCAGCGTGAGCTGCTCTCATGCTATCAACTCTGAGTTCAGCTGTGTAACTCGATCTCTGTTCTGCTATAATTATGCTGTTATAACTGTAACCATGTGTTACTATACAATGTACTTTTGAGTCAATAAAGTATACCTATGTTTGGATCACAGTGTGACGGCGTTGTTTGATTGTCTTCACTCTTATCTTCACACCGCGACTGCATCAAGGGTTAGAAAGTGAACGCCAATGCCTGTGTCACCCTGTGAGATATGTTTGCATGTGCAACCAAAAGTCAAAATAAACACGACATGGAGTTTGTTCACTTCAGTGCTGACATGTCTTTATTGATACAACACATACAGGTTCAACTCTGTAGAGTAAGGTTTGGACATTGGGCAGTGTGGTGCAGGCTGCACACACAGAGTGGAAATATCAGCCTAGACTTATTGAAATGTAGAGGAAAACTCTGTGAGACAGTAAAAGATAGTTTACGGGAGTTTATTGTACACCACACAACATATACATTTCACAATGTACACATCATCTTGCCTTGGTTATCGAGACGCAGCCAGTGTTACATTTTCGGGACAAGTTCAGAGTCCAGCGTGGAGTCCTCACATCTAAAGCAGACTACACCGTCACGCTCAGAGAACCCGTAATCGGGACCAGGTCTCGGTTTCATCAGGTTCCACAGTTCGTATACATATTTCATGCTCCTGACCATCAAGGCGCAATTAAACTCGGTCCAATATGCAGACCGGACTGACTTTGGTACTTGTGTCAATTCCGAGAGTTGCACAGCCACCTTGTAGCAGTCCCGAAGAGAACATGTGTCGATTGAGTCCCATAGACTCCTCAGCGAATGACACCAAGAGGAAAACTCTGTGTACTTGGTCACCACTGCGGTCATCAATCTCTTAATCCCCAGTCCCGTTGGCACCTTGTTGTAATCGGTCCCACAGAGCGCCATGAACACCAGCTTTTCCATACGCTCCTTATCATCCCTGATTACGTCTCTTTTAATGCGCATGAAAAAATACCTGCCTGCCCGGTTCAATCTCAAAAAACGACCGTAGCTGCCCCTCTGTACCAGGCCTTTGATGTACGCATTGCTCAAGTGCCGGAGACCGCTCAAGAGCTGTTTATGCTCCTTGCTCAGGTCCGCCACGTCTACACGGTTGTCTAGCTCCACCTCAGGGGCATTGTCATGCTCCTGCAGACAGGAGAGCTTCCTCTTCTCACCGGTACACTTGGGCTGCTCCGATTCGGAGCTTGAGGTCACACCCTGGTCAGATGCGTGCCTTAGTGTTTCATATAGGTAACCGACTGTTTTTGCGTTGACACAGTCTGCGTCCACATTGCGACACAATTCACTTAGTCTTTCCACTTTGCTCAAGAAAGTAGGCAGAAACATAACGTACAGAGATCCCCTGATCCCGGCCAGGTACAGGTACCTAGCCACGTCTAGCTTTAGGTTGACTCTACCCTTGTCTTTCCCGTGCTCATCCAGACTGGCTTCAAAGTTCTTGTGTTGCGCTCGCGCCTCTGGTAGCAGGTGTTCGTCCCCGGGAGCGATGTCACACAGAACTCGGAACCTATCCTCGCTTGAAGAATGCTCCCCAAACGGCAGTTGCGGTGCACGTCTCTCGGGAATAGCAAACAACAGGTCTCCAAAGCAAGACATGTGCATTTCTCGACCCTCCCGGTAGCTCCTGTTGTCCATCCGCATAGTAATTCCTTCCCGTCCACGAGCCGTAAGCACGGCCACTAGATCGGAATCTCCGCTGCACACGGTCACATTGCCCGTGAGGACATTGGCCAACTCCACGAGCAGCATGTCAGCCTCTGTGCTTCTACACAGCAGACACGCGTCCCGCAACAAAGACACTTGTGAAATTGCGGGGTCCGCAAAGGTCGCCACAAAGACGCCCTCGAGGCCATTGGGTCTTTCTATCTCTCCATCTGCGTAACTAGGATCTACGTCGCAGCGCTCATACAACGCAGGTGTCGGAGCGTCGAGCATCTTCAGCGACACGCTATCATCCCGGTACTCTGTGTACTTCTTGTGGAACGACACAAGGTTTTCAACAGAGGTTCCATCACCCTCTCCCTTGGCCCCGGTCACTATAAACAACTTGTTTTTCATACCCATGTGGGCCAAAAGCTTCATCATTGTGTATTCTATGGCGCATAGATTACGCTTACAGAACTCCATGTGAGGCGCAGGAGTGCGGTTGAGTCTGAGCTCCCTCACGGCTGGCTTCTGAGCCCTAGTCCCATCCTTGACGAGCACCACACACCGACTGCCCTCATTCTCTGAGATGTAGCCGCACGCCAGCGTTCTGGCCATGTTCACTATGGATGCCTGTGAATCGTCCTCGATGTAGTCACTCTCCTTGACTTTGTGGATTACCATGAGATGGTCTATCAGAGTCCAATCCTGTTGTTGACACGGGCTGTCGATCAATTCGAACGGCGCTAGGTGAGGGTTTGCGAGCATTGCGTGGATAGCATTGTGTCTCAACCCCATGTTGGCAAAACCGGTGGACTAAAAGCCTATTGAAACACTTGGGTCAAAGACAGTACACGGCCTTGAGATCAATCTGACTCGGGGACAGTGTATTCAACCGAAGACCAGGTACGACTCACAATCTGACTATCAGCCACAGAGGAGAACTATACATGTGTAACCTCCCTGGAACCATTGCTCGGCAGTCTTATAAGACTAACGTCCAAGGCATCCGAGCAAAGGACCCGATCCAGCACACCTAAGTTGCCAGCCCTGAGCCCCACATGGGTGTCTCTGAACTGTTATATGGATATATGTTATATGTATATGTACCACCCTGTAGCCTTGACTGTGAACATCTCCATTCATAACGCGTCTGTGCTCAGGGAGGCGCGAGTCACGATACTCTTCTTCTCCTCATTGAAAAGCATGTTCCTGTAACTCAACTCGGTCTTGTCTAACCAGGAGGCCTCGCTCCGCTTTGCCGAGGCCAGCCGAGTCTCGACTCTCATGTTCACACATGTAGGAGTGAGACAATTAAGCACCTGTGGGCAGAAACTGTTCAGCCACGGAAACTTGGTGCGCAGGGAATTAGAAATTGTGGGTCGTGAGCAACTCCTTATGGTGACTTGGTTGGTCCCGGGTCTGACAATCACCAGGTACGCCACGGACCACTCCGCCATGCTCGGGTACGTGAGCGAGAACATCAACCACGTCAGCCACAGTTGCGTGTTGTATCGCCACAAGGTGACCGGATCCAGATCGTCGTTGTTTCTGGTCTTGAGCTCGAGCAGCACTATGTTGTCCCTTACCGTGTCGTGGGCCACTAGGTCCACTTCAGTGTAGAAGCCCCACGTTTCGTCTATCGACGTGCACCGTGTACAGCCGTTGTGGTACGTGTAGGCTCTGGGTAGGCTGCCATCGCTGCCGCTGCTGCTGCTGCTGCTGCTGCTGCTGCTGCTGCTGCTGCTGCTGCTGCTGCTGCTGCTCAACCGATCGGGCCTGGGCACACCGGCGACCTTCAGGCCTGCGCATATCGGAGTCAGGCGCAGAGCTTTGAGTTGCGTGAGAATGAGGCGAGACACCGGACCCACTTCGAGTATTGTCTTCTGTTTGTTGAACACATCCTTGCACTGAGCGTCTACCACAGTGCCTATAATGGAGGACATGTGGCTCCTGTCCCACAGGAGCCTGCAGGCTTCAGGAGTGAGCGCTTTTGACCTCAACAGTTGCAACAGCGCTTCCTTGAGTGCCAACCCGTGGGACTCGTTTGGCACATTCAGGTTTCTCACGTACTCTAGCACCCACTCGAGTGAACTGTCAGGGTTGGTGTTCAGGTCCTTGACCACCCTGGTGAACATGTCCATGCTTATCATGTTGTGGCTGGGCGCTCGCTTCCTGTATAACTTGATAGACTCAAGAGTTTTGGTGATACCCTGAACCTTGTACCAACGGTGGTCTGCGGTAGATTTCGCGCACAGGGTGCCGTGTGAGCCACGGAACTCGATCGCAGGGTCTTGGAGCTTCATTGTATTAAAGTGCTGGGATTCGTCGGCTTACCGGTATGTGGAAGAAACGCATTACGAGTAAATAACAGCAAACTCACAAGAGGGGAAGGATTCCCCCTGAGAAATGCATCGGAATAGAAACCCAATGAGCATTGAGACTCTGGTAGCCAACACCAAGAAGGTGCCGTCCCTATTGAACGGAGCCGCTGTTCGCTTTAAGGGTAAGCTGGGAGCCGCGATAGCCGTCATCACCTCTCTCATCGTGGGTTTCCTCACCATCCCCAACAACATCCTCTACTTCATCGACAGCAAACATGACACCAGAGCCACGGGATGCCCATGGGCAGACTCTACCTTGGCCCAGGCTAAGCACGAATACAACTACGCCTACATTCACGCAGGGATAGCTTTAATCACACTGGGATGCCTGGCAATGGTCGTGAGCATGGTGCTCAGCTATTTCGCAGCCGAGAGCAAGCTGAAAATGGACGACGTGTCAGATCCACACAGAGGTCCCGGGTCCAAGAGCACTAGGACCGTCATCACATGCCTCGTCATGATGAACATTGAGCTCATCATGGCTGTGATAGCGGGATGCATGGAGTTACTGTATCGACCTCTGATTAGCAACGATCAGAGGCTGCACAACATGGAGTGTGCCATCGCCGTGTTCAACATCGTAATCTACGCCATGTACGTGGTAACCATGGTCATGACCTCGACCATTCTCAAGGACAGACGCGAGACTGTCCAGGTTGATGGTCAGAGAGCGTTCCTGAACACCACAGCCTCTGCTCGAGACCACAGAAGCTACTACGAGCCGTACAATTCAGTGTCCAGCTTTATCTAAGACACTCAACAAAGTCTACGTCTACACAAGGATCGCCGCGGTCGCATGAGGAGCTCTATGAAAGATAGTACCGAGAGCGTGTCACCGAGGGCTACACAACCCGTAACAGCCCCGTATTTACATTAACCCATGTGTCAGGTCACCTGTGTCAATATCAGGAACAAATCCATGCTCAACCAAGACAGAAAGCTCAGCACCCAACACGATGTCCGTGTGGTATGACTGTCTGCGCCTAAACAACAGGACCCTGACAGATCACGAGAAGAAAAACTTGGGCCATGTCCATGTGAAATGTGTCACCCGAGGCGGATGTGATTTAATAGGTCCTCAAGAAAGTCACCTCGACAGACCCCTGTTCGTCGAGTTTACACACCAGCACAATGTCGGGGACCTATTGGCCTTATTGTGTTGCTACGTAGATCCCACAGTAAAAAGCCTATACGACTATCCCCAGAGACTCGTGTGTGATACGCAAGTGGACCTTGCATCGTCACCAGCATCAAGCGAGGCGAGGCCAAGCCAAGTCAAGCCAAGCCAAGAGTAAAGAACTGCAGTCACCAAGTGGAGCCCCGGGATCCTGACACCGTGCCCCGAGGACCACTCTGACAGAGCATCGCAGCGCATGTACGACAATGAAACATGAAATGTTCCCATTGAAGTGAAAAAAAAATAAACCCGATCATGATAATGAATGCATCTGAGTCTGTCATATCATTGTATCAGTGATGTGTTTAGATATGTCACTACGTTGTAGACCACATACATACATACATATATACATACATACATACATACATACATACATACATACATATATACATACATACATACAAACATACATGGATTTTTATTTATCTCAAAAGATGGGAATAACATCTCATCGAAATAAAAACATCCAACGGGTCGAAACGAATCTATCTCTGTTTCCTGTGGCGATAACTTTGGCTTTAGGGCAGGCAGTACCGCGTTCTGCCCGCAGATGCCGTAAAAACGCCATTTTCTGGTCCGTTAACCCTTGTGTTGTCCATCGGGTCCCTGGGACCCCGTTCAATTTATCAGACTTTTTGTATTGACCTGGTGTGGCGCTTCGGGTCCCCGGTGACCCGAGCGTACTACGCGATGTCATTTCACGTGAAATGGCGAGGGTCTTTCCCATCACCCTCATTTCATCCTCCGGGGTCCCGGAGACCCACGCTGCAGTCAAATAACACATTTCCCAGCACCCTCATCTCGTCCTCCGGGGTCCCAGAGACCCGTGCTGCAGTCAAATAACACATTTCCCAGCACCCTCATCTCGTCCTGTGGGGTCCCAGAGACCCACGCTGCAGTCAAAAAACACATTTCCCAGCACCCTCATCTCGTCCTCCGGGGTCCCAGAGACCCACGTTGCAGTCAAATAAAACCTTTCCCAGCACCCTCATCTCTTCCTGCGGGCTCCCAGAGACCCACGCTGCAGAAACACACACATTTCCCACCACCCTCATCTAGTCCTCCGGGGTCCCAGAGACCCACGCTGCAGTCAAATAACACATTTCCCAGCACCCTCATCTCGTCCTGCGGGGTCCCAGAGACCCACGCTGCAGTCAAATAAAACCTTTCCAACCACCATCGTTTCCCACCACCCTCATGTATTCCTTCTGGGTCCCGGAGACCCATGCTGCAGTCAAAACCATTTCCCACTACCTCAATCTCTTCCTCCGGGGTCCCAGAGACCCATGCTGCAGTCACCTCGTTTCAGGGGTCCCGGACACCCATCCTGGAGTCAAACACATTTCCCACCACCCTCATCTCGTCCTCCTGGGTCCCAGAGACCCATGCTGCAGTGACACACATTTCCCTCTACCCTCATCTCGTCTTCCTGGGATCCTGAGACGCGTGCTGGAGTCAAACACATTTCCCACCATCCTCCTCTCATCCTCAGGGGTCCCAGAGACCCAAACTGCATTCAAACACATTTCCAACCACCATCATTTCCCACCACCCTCATGTAGTCCTCAGGGGTCCCGGAGACCCAGGCTGCAGTGGTCTCATCTTCCTGGGTCCCAGAAACCCATCGTGCAGTCGATCACATTTCCCACCACCCGTATCTTGCACTGCGGGGTCCCTGAGACCCACACTGCAGTCGTCTCATCCTCAGGGGTGCCAGACACCCATCCTGCACTCTAGCGTATTTCCCACCACCCTCATCTCGTCCTGCGGGGGTCCCAAAGACCCATGCTGCAGTCAAACACATTTCCCTCCACCCTCGTCTCATCCTCCTGGATCCCACAGACCCGTGCTGCAGTCACACACATTTCCCACAATCATCATCTCTTCCTCCCGGGTTCCAGAGACCCATGCTGCAGTCAAACCCATTTCCCATCATCCTGATCTCATCCTCAGGGATCCCAGAGACCCAAACTGCAGTCAAACACATTTCCCACCATCCTCATCTCATCCTCAGGGTTCCCGGAGACCCATGCTGCAGTGGTCTCATCCTCCTGGGTCCCAGACACCCATCCTGCAGTCAAGCACATTTTCCACCACCCTCATGTCATCCTGCGTGGTCCCAGACACCCATCCTACACTCAAACACTTTCCCACCACCCGCATCTCGTTCTGCGGGGTCCCAGACACCCATCCTGTAATCAAACACATTTCACACAACCCTCATCTTGTCCTCCTGGGTCCCACAGACCCATGCTGCAGTCACACACATTTCCAACAATCATCATCTCTTCCGCCTGGGTTCCAGAGACCCATGCTGCAGTCAAACCCACTTTTCCCACCATCCTAATCTCATCCTCAGGCATCCCAGAGACCCAAACTGCAGTCAAACACATTTCCCACAATCATCATCTCTTCCTCCCGGGTTCCAGAGACCCATGCTGCAGTCAAACCCACTTTTCCCATCATCCTGATCTCATCCTCAGGGATCCCAGAGACCCAAACTGCAGTCAAACACATTTCCCAGCATCCACATCTCATCCTCAGGGGTCCCGGGGACCCATGCTGCAGTGGTCTCATCCTCAGGGGTCCCTGTCACCCGTCCTGCAGTCGAGCACATTTACCACCACCCTCATGTCATCCCGCGTGGTCCCAGACACCCATCCTGCACTCAAACACTTTTCCCACCACCCGCATCTCGTTCTGTGTGGTCCCAGACACCCGTTCTGCAGTCAAGCACATTTTCCAACACCCTCATGTCATCCCGCGTGGTCCCAGACACCCATCCTGCACTCAAACACTTTTCCCACCACCCGCATCTCGTTCTGCGGGGTCCCAGACACCCGTCCTGCAGTTGAGCACATTTCCCACCACCCTCATCTCGTTCTGCGGGGTCCCAGACACCCGTCCTGCAGTTGAGCACATTTCCCACCACCCTCATCTTGCCCTGCGGGGTCCCCGAGACCCATGATGCAGTGGTCTCAACCTCAGGGGTCTCCGACACACATCCTGCAGTCATAAACATTTACCACCATCCTCATGTCTTCCTCAGGGGACCCAAAGTCCCATGCTGCTGTCAAACACGTTTCCCACAATCATCATCACTTCCACCTGTGTCGCAGAGGCCCATGTTGCAGTCAAATACGTTTCCCACAATCATCATCCCCCACCCTGATCTAGTCCTCAGGAGTCCCCGCGACCCATGCTGCCGTCAAACACATTTTCCACCAATGTCTGCTGGGTCCCAGAAACCCAACCTGCAGTCAAACACATTTCCCAGCCACCCTCATCTCTCCGTCCGCTGTCCCCGAGACCCATGCTGCAGTCAAACACATTTCCCATCACCCTCATCTCGTCCTCAGGGGTCCCAGAGACCCATGCTGCTGTCAAATAAAACCTTTCCAACCACCATCGTTTCCCACCACCCTCATGTATTCCTTCTGGGTCCTTCCCATCATCCTGATCTCATCCTCAGGGATCCCAGAGACCCAAACTGCAGTCAAACACATTTCCCAGCATCCACATCTCATCCTCAGGGGTCCCGGGGACCCATGCTGCAGTGGTCTCATCCTCAGGGGTCCCTGTCACCCGTCCTGCAGTCAAACACATTTCCCAGCCACCCTCATCTCTCCGTCCGCTGTCCCCGAGACCCATGCTGCGGTCAGAACACATTTCCCATCACCCTCATCTCGTCCTCAGGGGTCCCAGAGACCCATGCTGCTGTCAATCACGTTTCCCACCACCATCATATCCCACCACCCTCATCTCGTTCTCAGGGGTCCCAGAGACCCATCCTGCAGTCGAGCACATTTTCCACCACACTCATGTCATCCTGCGTGGTCCCAGACACCCATCCTGCGGTCAAAACACAATTCCCACCACCCTCATCTCCGTCTCCGTGGTCCCAGACACCCATGCTGCGGTCAAAACACATTTCCCACCACCCTCATTTCCCACCACGCTCATCTCATCCTCAGGGGTCCCTGAGAACCATGCTGCGGTCAAAACTCAAGTCTCACCACCCTCATCTCAATCGCATGGGTCCCAGAGACCCATGCTGCGGTCAAAACTCAAGTCTCACCACCCTCATCTCAATCGCATGGGTCCCAGAGACCCATGCTGCTGTCAAACACGTTTCGCACCACCCTCATCTCATCCTGCAGGGTCCCACAAACCCCTGCTGCAGTCAAACGCTTTTCCCACCACCCTCATAGACTTAGACTTCTCTTTATTGATCCTATTGGGATGTTTCCCGCAAGGAAATTGGCTTTCCAGCAGCAAATTCCAGCATTTTACAAAAAAGACACTTAAATACAGTATTGAAAAAAAGAGTATAAGATACAAACAATAAACTCTTAGATACATATAGGAAGTAAACAAGAAACAGTAGACAGTAAATAGTCAAACACATTTCCAACCACCCTCATCTCCTCCGGCTGGGTCCCACAAACCCCTGCTGCAGTCAACGGTACATTTGCCACCACCCTCATCTCCTTCTCTGTGGTCCCAGACACCCATGCTGCAGTCAAACACATTTCCCGACACCGTCATCTCTCCCTCCTCTGTCCCAGAGACCCATGTTGCTGTCAAACACATTTCCCAGCACCCTCATCTCATCCAGCTGGGTCCCACACATTCCCTTGCTGCAGTCAAACACTTCTGCCACCACCCTCATCTCGTTCTCCGTGGTCCAAGACACCCATGCTGCTGTCAAACACATTTCCCGCCACGCTCATCTCATCCTGCTGGGTCCCCAAAACCCATGCTGCAGTCAAAACACTTTTCCCACCACCATGATCTCGACCTCAGGGGTCCCAGAGACCCATGCTACAGTCAAACACATTTCCCACCACCCTCATCTCATCCTCAGGGGTCCAAGAGACCCATGGTGCAGTCAAATACATATCCCACCACCCTCATCTCACCCTGCAGGGTTTCACAGACCCCTGCTGCTGCAGTCAAACACATTTTCCCACCACCCTCATCTTGTCCTCAGGGGGTCCCACGGACCCATGCTGCTGCAGTCAAACACATTTCCCACCACGATCATCTTGTCCCCAGCAGTCCTAGAGACCCATGCTGCGGTCAAACACATTTCCCACCACCCTCATCTCTCCGTCCTCTGTCCCAGAGACCCATGCTGCAGCTGTCTCGTCCTCACGGGTCCCAGAGACCCACGCAGCGGTCAAACACATTTCCCACCACCCTCGTCTCGTCCTCACGGGTCCCAGAGACCCGTGCTGCAGCTGTCTTGTCTTCAGGGTCCCAGAGACCACCTTCGTCTAGTCCTCAGGGGTCCCAGAGACCCATGCTGCGGTAAAACACATTTCCCACCACCCTCATCTTGCCCTCTGGGTCCCCGTGACCCTCCATGAACATACTAAACATTTTGGCCTATAGACACAGATGTACACTGTACACGTGCACTGTCTTGCTGCTTTCATTGTATTGTCTTCTTTTTTACTCTTGGTACTTTTAGCACCAGCATGGCCCGTCGTTTGACTCTAGAATTGAAGCTGCATCGGATTCTCGTCAGTGATTGCAATTACAATGTCCCTGAAAAAGAAGACAAAGTAGAAAAACAACAAGACGAAAAAGTAGAAGAAGACAAAGATGAAGAAGACGACGATGATGACAAAGACAAAGAAGAAGAAGAAGAAGAAGAAGAAGATGACGACGATGATGACAAAGGCCGAGACAATGGAGTAGAACAAGGAGGAGAAAAAGTAAATGTAGACGAAGAAGAAGAAGAAGAAGAAGAAGAAGAAGACGAAGAAGAAGAATTTGATGAAGAAGAAGAAGACGAAGAAGAGGAACAAGGTATTGAAGGAGAAGCAGAAGAACATAGTAAAGGAGAGACTGAAGACGAGGACGATGAGGATGAGGATGAGGAAGAGGACGATGAGGATGAGGAGAATGAAACTTTCCTGTCAAAGAACGGCAAAATCGAATGGTCCTCAAAAACGTATCATCCCTGTCCTCGACCTCACGGCCGTGCAACCGAACAAGAGGAAGACGAACAAGAAGAACAAGAACAAGAAGGAGAACAAGAAGAAGAAGAAGAAGAAGAACAAGAACAAGAAGAAGAACAAGAAGCTACTGCTCCGCCAAGCCCGGGACCCACGGAGTACGCCGTGGCCCGCGTCCACGATATAGTCTCCGCGTTTGACCTGTTTGTCACGCGGCAAATACAAGACATCGTAGTGGCCGCGACGAACCTCGAGGGTCGACGGCGACACGGCGAAGCCAAGTGGAAAGCCATGGACGCCACGGACCTGCGCGCCTACCTGGGGCTGCTGATCCTCGCGGGCGTCTACAGGTCCCGCAACGAGGCCTTGGAGAGCCTGTGGCACGAGGAGAGCGGCCGGGCCATCTTCCGCGCCACTATGCCAATCAAACGGTTCCACGCGTACTCACGACTGCTGCGATTCGACGACCGCGAGTCGAGAGACGCCAGACGCGCCTCGGACAAACTGGCGGCCGTACGCGAGGTGTGGGACGCGTGGGCGCTGCAGCTGCCTCGCCTCTACAACCCGGGCACCGACGTGACCGTGGACGAGCAGCTGGTTCCCTTTCGAGGTGTTTGTCTATCCCGTTTGTCGTCATCTTCATCATCATCATCATCATCATCATCGCACAATTGTTTTTTTTTTATGTGGGAGTGTGTGTGAGTGTCGTTTTCAACTTTTTCTTCTTGTCTTGTCTCATTGTTTGTCTTCTTTGTCGTCGCTCTTTGACGCATCCAAGGTCGATGCTCCTTCCGCCAGTACATGCCCAGCAAGCCCGCCAGGTACGGCATCAAGTTGTGGGTGGCCTGCGACGCCGCTTCCAGCTACGCGTGGAACATGCAAGTCTACACGGGCAAGTCGGTGAGCGGCGCCCCCGAGAGGAACCTGGGCGCCCGGGTGGTGCTCGACGTGACCGAGGGGCTGCGGGGGCCGCGCAACGTGACGTGCGACAACTTTTTCACCTCCTACGAACTGGCACAGCGGCTGCTAGTCGACAGGCGCCTGACCGTGGTGGGCACGATGCGCAAAAACAAGCCCGAGCTGCCGAGCGCGTTGCTCGCCACCAAGGGCCGTGCCGTCTTCTCGTCCGTGTTCGCCTTCACGCCCACCGCCGCTCTCGTGTCCTACGTGCCCAAGAAGAACAGGAACGTGCTGCTGCTGAGCACGCTGCATGCGGGGGACGCGCGCGTCAGCGATGGCCGACAGGCCAAGCCCGACATTATCCTCCACTACAACAGCACCAAGGGCGGCGTCGACAACCTGGACAAGCTGGTCGGCACGTACAGCTGCCGCAGGAAGACGGCACGCTGGCCCCTCGCCGTGTTCCACAACATTCTCGACGTGTCCGCCTACAACGCCTTCGTGCTGTGGCGAGAGCTCAGACCCGAGTGGCTACGTGGCAAGCTCAACAAGAGGAGGGCGTTCCTCGAGCAGCTGGGAAGGGCGCTGGTGACTCCGCTCATTGAGAGACGCGAGCGTCTCCCTCGCACGGCAGCGTCGGCCGCGCTCGTCAAAGCCGTGACCATGAGGTCCGCCGCGGGCACCGGTGTCCGCCTCGGCACCGGCTGCGGCCTCGGGGCCGGCTCCGCTGACGCAGCTGCTGGCGCTCGGCTCACGGAAGAGGACGAAGAGGATGACAACGACGACGGCGACGAGGGTGTGGAACCGAGCGCGCCGAGAGTGCCCAGCAAGCGAAAGAGGTGTCAGCTGTGTCCACAGAAGAAGGACCGCAAAACACAAACGGTGTGCGGCGGCTGCATGAGATACATCTGCGGGAGCTGCACGCGGGCCTACTGTCCGGACTGTGCGTGAGAACGCAGGCACCCGCGCACCGGCTTGAGCTTCGACTCTACCACTCCACTTGAATGCTATGCTGAATAAAAGCCTTTGGTATACGGCTGCTGTCTGACATAATTATGTGACGCACCACACCTTTGCACGCACACACACACGCCGGGGTCCCGGACACCCATCCGGCGGTCAAACGCATTTCCCACCACCCTCATCCCGTCCTCCGGGGTCCCAGAAACCCATCTGGTGGTCAAACGCATTCACCACCACCCTCATTTCGTCCTCCGGGGTCCCAGAGACCCATCCCTGCAGTCAAACACATTTCCCACCACCCTCATCTCGTCCTCCGGGGTCCCCAGAGACCCATGCATGTAGTCAAACGCATTTCCCACCACCCTCATCTCGCACGCTCTGGTCTCGGGGACCCGTAGGACTAGGCCGCGAGGGTAGCAGAAAATAGAATCGTCTAAAACAAGGGTCCCGAGGACCCTGTAGGACGAGGCCGCGAGGGCGGTAGCGGGCAAGTGCAATCGAATGACCAAGGGGTCCCGGAGACTGCGACAGACCGTGACGTGTTGACGTGCACATGAATGCACGTAGTGAGCGAGGGTCCCCGGGACCCCGTAGGACGGGGCCGCGAGGGTGCCGGTGAGAAAATGAACTCAAACGAGGAAGGGTCTCGGAGACCCGAAAGACGACGCGGGAGTAGTAGGAAACGTAAGCGAATCGAGAAACAAAAACAAACCCGTTGACCCGAGGTACCGAGCACTGGTAGTTGACATGACATGAAATGAGTGAGGGTCCCCGTGACACGACGGACACTGCAGGGGCTAAACAAGTCTCCCTGACACGAAGGACAACACAAGGGTTAATGCATTTATTACGGTGCAGACTCAATGATAAAACATTTGAGGAGCTATTGAGAATTATATGCAACAGTGTTGCTCAGTGAGTTTTGTATTGGAATAAATAACTGCATTTACAACGACTTTGTGTTATTTGATTACTTTGAAATGAAAATAACATTATTTGTGAAAGGGGGCGTGGCCACAACATAGGGGGTGGGTCAAACCATCACCAATGAAGAAGGAACTCTCTGTTGAGTTCAATGGTACCTTACACAATAGTGTACCTTAAATAGGTCACCAGTTATGAAAAGGGGCGTGGCTTAAGCATAGGGGGCGGGCCAAACCATCACCAATGAAGAAGGAACTTTCTGTTGAGTTCAATGATACCTCACACAAGGGTCTACCTTAAACAGTTCAAATATTATGAAAGGGGGCGTGGCCTGAATAACTGGGCGTCGTTAAAGTATATGGGGCGGCTCAGTATCACATGTAGACCACACATAAGTTTCATGAAAATCAGATGATGTTTGTCATATAAGGCAGATTTTGTGTTGCCAGTGGGGGGCGCTATGACGAAATGTCAATTTTGGCCTGTAGGGGTCCTCAGGCCTGGACCTTTGTCAAAGTTGAGAAGTTTCGGGCGGATATGACTAAGTACACTAACGTTACAACAACTTCTTTGTTCATCGATGGATGCTCAAAATGGCCGCCACGCCCACACCGTTCGACGAAAAGTTTTTCTTTTAACAACTTTTCATCTTTAAGGTGTTGAGATGGTAGAGACCAAAATTGAAGTCAATCCGATGAAAACTGTTGGAGGAGTTCATTAAAGTACGACGTGGAAATGGCCAAAATCGGCAAATTTGGTGACTTGTTGAATATGTTAAGCCCCTCAAAAAG
Source organism: Gymnocephalus cernua (assembly GCA_023631565.1). Taxonomy (NCBI): domain Eukaryota; kingdom Metazoa; phylum Chordata; class Actinopteri; order Perciformes; family Percidae; genus Gymnocephalus; species Gymnocephalus cernua. The sequence continues at coordinate 1,230,130 of CM042443.1, read as the reverse complement.
GCAATTCATTGCGCGGAAGAAAGAATAATAATAATTCCTTCAGTTTCAATAGGGCCTTCGCCGCTGTCGGCGCTCGGGCCCTAATGATAAATTATGGACATCAAGTGGACAAATCTTTGATGTAAGAGTTTGGATTTATTGCTTATTGCTTTAAAAAATGGGTGGGCATTTCAAGGGCGGTTTTAGGTCTGTGTGGAAGGTATTTCTCTGTGGAAATTGCTAATATTCGATCATCTTCAGGACCTTTAGAAAAACGGAGTTCCACAGGAATGAGACAAGGAAAGACACCTCCCAACCAAGGGGGCAAGCCCGCCTCCTCAGAGTGAAGCCACGATGGCGCCATTTTGATGCTAATGAGCCATCACCCCCCGTTAGCATTCCATTGACTGCCATTCATTTTGGCGTCACTTTGACAGACAATAACTTTACATCTGAAGCGTTTAAAGACTTGATTTGTCCGTTGTTTATTTCTTAAGAAACACGACAATGTATAAAAGGCTCCGTTACCTTGTACCTCACGTTATGGCTCCGTAGCAGACGCTTTTATAAAAACAGGCTAACGGTTGGGTCATAACCACGAGACTTACTGTCTCATAGTAGAGGAATTACCGTACATTACAGGAGAAGCTCGCAGGCAGTTTGGACTTACATTAGCTGTTTAGTTTAATTACTAATGTTAACTATCATTTTAGTTATCAATAATTATCCTGTGCCTATGTTATCTCCTTACATATACCTACGCTCTCCGTCTCTGATAGATTGGGAATGATTGAGATTTCTCTTGGCACAGCTACCAGAAGACTTACAACGTTCAGACACGTTGCTCACGTCACATCTACGTCATCAAGCTCAGTTTGAGGCTGCGCAGTAACGCTCGGCCATCACCGGAAAAGTGCTTCTAATAGACTTCACTCGTCTCCATCCAGAGCAACGGGATCTGTTGGTCCACTCAATATACTGTCTATGCTCCCAACCCTCCCTGATGGCTCCAACGTACCGCGACAACACCCCCTGGAGGCCGGGAGTACCACTACACACAAGGCAAAGCTCTCGATCTACCGGTCAGTTTTCGTTCCTACCCTCACCTATGGTCATGAAGGCTGGAGGTCATGACCGAAAGAACGAGATCCAGGGTACAAGTGGCCGAAATGAGTTTCCTCAGGAGGATGGCTGTCGTCTCCCTTAGAGATGATGAGGGTGAGATGCTCAGTCATCCGTGAGGAGCTCGGAGTAGAGCCGCTGCTCCTTCGCGTCGAAAGGAGCCAGTTGAGGTGGTTCGGGCATCTGGTAAGGATGCCCCCTGGGCGCCTCCCTAGGGAGGTGTTCCAGGCACGTCCAGCTGGGAGGAGGCCTCGGGGAAGACCCAGGACTAGGTGGAGGGATTACATCTCCAACCTGGCCTGGGAATGCCTCGGGATCCCCCAGTCGGAGCTGGTTAATGTGGCTTGGAAAAGGGAAGTTTGGGGTCCCCTGCAGGTTGAACTGAAGATTCTTCGTGGCTTCAGAGGAAACAAGCTGCTGCTTCACTTTTAGTCCATCACAACTTGTAATGTAATATAAAGTGTGTTTGTGTGTGTGTGTGTGTGTGTGTGTGTGTGTGTGTGTGTGTGTGGAAAATTGTGTATGTGCCTGCATTCTTGATATATGGCCTAAATAACCCTTCATAGTAATTTACTGTTGAAGTAACCGTCTCCTGATTCCAGTCCAGCTGACCCACCTCCATTTCCTGCAGAATTTTGATTGTCTGGCCCACCCTGATGTGTTTCTCCTGTTCCTGAGCCCTCGTGTCACCTGTCCCTTGTTTCACCTTCGTTACCTTGTGTATTTAGTCTCTGTGTTGTCTTTGTCTGTTATCAGATCATTGTGTTGTGTGTGTAAGTCTACCCCCTTTCTCTCGGTGTTCCAGTTTTTTGTGATTCCTTACAATAACAAAAATTGGTAATGAGAGCACAGACAGCAGTCAACAAGTGTAAGAAGAGAAGCACACAGGTACATGGGTGAATAAGAAAGGGAGAAACCTTACAGATTACCCACCTGGATGTCATCAGACGGTTCTCACCTCTGCCTGGTGAGCCCTTTGTCTTGAGAACAAAGTAATGCAAAACACAAACCAGAAGGGGAGAACCAAGCCAAGGTATAAAGAGAGAGAACAGCTTCCCACTGGTGTGCATATTACAAACTAACCTTTGTCTTGAGTACCATGCTCTGAGAATTAACATTTTGGCAATACTGTAATAGATTTTTGTCTCGTTCCTCATTGTCAGAGTTGGATTATCAAATTGCCTCACTTACTTACCTGAAGTAAAATGAACACTCTTAATTTCTGATACAAAAGAAACACAATATTTTTCATCAAGAACATTTCCTTTTCTCAATGTCCAGCCTATCTAGGGTATATGTATCATGTAGTCATGAGACTTTGGGTTTACCAGGTCGCCTGATTCATTTCAGAAAGGGGGGTAGTTATGCAATCAGTATAAAAAATATGCAACTGTCCTAAATAAATGTTGACAGCCACCCCACTAATGGTTAAAACAATAAACAAGCCCAACAATTGCCAACATAAACCAACATGTTCTGAACAGACACTTTACAAACTAGCACTGACAAAAAATAGTTTGTATTTCGGAACGTATAAAGGCAATGTTCATCCAATAGTCAGTCCAGTGTTGCATGATGGGAAGCGTGGGCTGTTGCTAGAGACATGGTGGGCAGAGCTGCTGTGTATCCAGTAAGCAGAAGTAAAGACTTGATGAGTGAAACAAAATGAATCAAGTCAAGTTGCCATTATGCCGAGAGAGACAGCTGAGAGGAAACTGCACAGAATAAAACTACTTGCACGTCTACAGACAGGAAGATGTGCAAGTAAAAAACTTTTCTAACCACATCCAGTCTACACAAGCATGTGGTGGACGACAATGGTTGAAATGTCTTTTAACCGTGTTGCAAAGACAGGGTCTTAAAGTAGGGGGGCCCAATGGCCCAAAGTGTTTTTTGATTCAGACAGAATGAACATTACAGGGGAAGGGGGAAAGAAATCTTCACTGTGTTCGCAGGTAATTGAACTCATCGTCAGAATTTTTTTTAACACGATTAAATGACAGGATAAGGTATGCAATTGAATTGGACATTCAGCAGGACAAAAGCAAAAGATAAAACAGAATATACGTATGTGTAAAGAGTTGAACGGACAACGTTGGGGCAGACTAAACCCCCACCGGTGCCACAGCCTAGTTTGTGATTGGTTGGATTGGTGTGACATCACAGTGCCTTCTGCAGATATAATCAGTGAGGTTGTAAGGGTGTGACAGACTGAAGGAGAAGCCGCAGCTTGTTTTCCTCTAAAGCCACAAAATCTCTTCAGTTCGACGTGCCGGTGAGTTAAGACAGGTAAGCATCCAACCAGGAGACATTAACATTACTTTAAATGAATGTTGATTTGTGATGATTTTTTATGTACTCATGTACAGATAAAATTGAACACTAAAATATAATCTCTGTTGTTGTGATCTTAGTGTATTTTTGAAAGGGAGCAGCGAGGCCAGAACACCAACGGCCAGGGTATCATTGGATAATCTGGAATTCATTTGTAATTAGTAAATGAAAAACATGTATATTTGTTTCAAAACGGAAAAGCTGTTTTTCGTGTCATAATAAAAAAAATCTATCCTTTTATGTTATTCGGATTCGGATTACAACATTCCAAGGAACAGACATGCATTTCCTGGTAGTAAGTGTGTTTTCGCAGCAAAGGAGGAGGGTCTGGCTAGTCCACACAGCATTCTGGCATGCAAGAAAAACATGTTCTGTTTTATTGGCATTATGTTAAAGCAATAACAATCGTATTGTCACAGAGCCCCACTGTCGCTGCTAAATCGCCTCGGGAAAGAACTTGTTTTGGTGGAACGTGTGTATACATTCAAAAGTAGTTTTAGTCGTGCAACAGAAAACTCAGATTGGACAGATAGTCTAGCTAGCTGTCTGGATTTACCCTGCAGAGATCTGAGGAGCAGTTAACCAGAGTCCTCACAAATCAGCCGGAGGTTAGAACGCCAACACAAAGAAATACTATAGAAAGACTATCATTCACATAACATAACTGTGAGTTTGCTGACTGAACATTTTTTTATTCATTGTTGTTGTGTTTTTCAGAGCATCAGACAAATCCACATCAGAAGTTGATTCATTTCAGCATAAATCTGATAATGAAGGTAAGTTTGTGAACTGATATTTTATAAATCTCAGAGTTCTTTGAAACTGTAAAGAAGCTTGACATCAGTAGATTGGATCTTTGTTACAGGCAGTTGTGTAGTCTAATTTATTGTAGTGGGTGTACTGTACCATTTTCTTTCCTCCGAATGGGCCTTTCAAGGGGGGACATATCAAAGTGAGGCGTCTGGGCCCCTCCCCCATGGAAATGTTCAGCATCAAAGACTTCAATTCCTGCATTCTGATATGCACTTTTATGCACCAATTTATGTTGAAAATACTTGGATCCCAAAAGTTGAACCTAAAGTCCAGTTTGTTTGATAAGTGTGAACACATACGTGCCCAAGTCTCCTTGCAAAGGTGATATTATTACAATGAATGGTGAATGGTAAGCTGGAAAAAAGCTTGCTAGCTCGAAGGTTGTTGTTTCTTGTAGCAAAGGGATTTTCAGAACGCAACACAGAGAGAGCGGAAAGGAAATTACGTCAGGCTTTATCCTAAAAATGTACTTCCGTTGACCCAGACTACAGGGACAACCCACGCATATCATTTTGGTTAATTAGCCCCACCTTTCTGTCTCTGAGAGCTGACTTTGTCAACACCATCATGAAGCTAGAGGCCAAACTGTTAAGACACTTTGTAAGATTCAAACCTCAGTCAAAATGACATATTTTCTGTTTCAGCTGGTTTCAGTCTTCCTCCTCCTGCTGGCTCCACTGTTGACCAGCTGCCAGCAGCTCCCCCAACCAATGGACTGCAGTGCCATCTATCAGCAAAACAAAAGCAAACCCAGTGGAGTGTACACCATCTATCCCGCTGGAGAGACGTCTGCTGTCGAGGTACACTTCGGGGTTGTCGGGGTGTAAAAATCATTTCAAACAATATATTAAAAAGTGTATATTGGAAAAAGTTACCAACCCTGCTTTTAAGCCATTGTTTGAGCTGAGTCTTACAAGTAGAATATTTAGGACACTGCCTTATTGCACGTGGGAGGCTATTCCAATATTTACTTCCCTTATATAGACAGCACAGTTTGTCCAAATGTGGTGCACCTTGGTGCCATTGCTGCTGTCAGACATTTTATTAATTAATTTAAAGGAGGTGGGGCAAGGCCATACAGAGTCTTGAACATAATACAAGCATATTTTAAGCCTCTCTTCTGGTGACTTTTAAAGTAGAGTCTAATGTGACCCCAAGATACTTGAACACATTTACAATGTCGAGCTCCTCCCCTCTACGTGTCACCTCTACTGGTTGTTATTTAAACATCATACACACAGATTTACAAAGATCTTTTTGGTATTCTATAAAAGACCTGATTTAGTAAGCCAGTCCTGAACATGCGTCATTGCAGATATAAGAATTAAGGTGGCTTCTTGGGTCCGTGTTACGCTTATCAGTTTCTAAGCACAAACGGACATTTGGAAAAACAGAAAAATGGGTTCAAATATCCAATTTTTCATTTTTTTCCACCTTGACAAATAAAAAAAATTGGATCTTTAATTTGTTTTTCCAATTTTCTGTTTTCATTCAGAGGATCAGAAATTTAGAAAATTACAAAATTGCGTCTAGACTCCAATTATTCAATACTGCAATGATATTCTCTCCCTCGTTCCACCTATTTACCAACGAATGGTTGGCTATTATCGTGGGTGTGTCTGGATGTGTTTAGGCATTGAAGAAGACTCGGGGCAGTCATGTCAACGCTGGATAATTACGAAAATATAATTCGGGAATCTTGCAGAGAAGAGGGGAGATGAATGTTTGGATGGTGAATGAATGAACAACACACAGCTTAGCAACACAATCTTTTTTTTCTTCTTTTGTGTCTGACCATCTCAGCGCCACATTTCCCATTTCTTTTTTGGCTTTCCATCATTAGACACTATTGAAATAAGAGGCTGCTGCGGCCCGCCGTATGGGTTCAGCCGAGGCTACACAGTTTGACTAGCAGACAGCAGCTGGGCAGCGGCCGGGCAGCGGATGGTGTGGCTAAGAACTTGCAATGTAGCCTATAACTATTATCAGACCGGTCCTTGCGGCATCAAAACAGACGCTACCGGCCCACCGGGAAAAGTCCTGACTCTCTCGTTTGCCACTCGTCCTCTGAGTGGTCCTGTGTCTGGGCGGAGGATGACACTTTAAATAGAGACACAAGGCCATCTTGATTCAAGTCTGTGCTGGATATTGACAAGTGTTTCACCTCGGTGAACGCTGAATGCTTTTGGATATTCAACTTCCAACACATTGTCCATTCTCATTCTGTCTTTTGGTCTGGCTGCTGTGCTTGAATGGGGGGCGGGGCGGGGCAGGGCGGGGCGGAGCTAGGCGAAACAGGGAGAGAATATCATTGCAGTATTGAATAATTGGAGCCCAGACGCAATTTTTTTTATTTTCTAAATTTCTGATCCTCTGAATAAAAAGAGAAAATTGGAAAAACAGATTAAAGATCCAAATTTTTAATTTGTCAAAGCAGAAAAAAATGAAAAATTGGATATTTGAACCCATTTTTCTGTTTTTCCAAATGTCTGTTTGTGCTTAGAAAATTGAACTGATAAGCATTACACGGACCTTCTTGGATGTCTTTTGTAAAAATGACTGCACCATCTGCATACATTTGATTATTGATTCTCTGATGTTTGTTCAAGTGTTCAGTTGTCTAATATGTTTGTTTTCATTAGTTATTTTGCTAAACAAGTGATTGGTTGGGCAACATTACAGTTTATGATCGTTAGGAGCCAAAATCAAAATCAACCATAGTACCCAGGATGCAAACATGCATTTCCTAGGATGTCCTGACCTACTCTGCATCTGACTGGCTAGTATTTGTTGCCTTCATTAGTTGGATTGGTTAGGTTTAGGTACTGGAATTTGTGTTTTTGAGTTTTATTTTAATTTCTGTAAATTCTGCTGAAGATTTTGTATCCACAGATTATGTGGGGCCGTTCTCATTAGTGTAAACATAATGTACACATTTAAACCACTAAATTATCACATTTACTGATGAATGTGTTTGTGTGTAGGTGTACTGTGACATGGCTCCAGAAGGAGGACGCTGGACGGTGAGTATTCAGTCAACCTGTTGGACCTTCACAACAAATCACATTCCAGTAAAAACCTTGTTGTCTGGAATCCTAAGCTGTCAGATATCTTGAGTGTTAAGCTAGTTAACCCCCCATCCCCCACAGGTGTTCCAGAGGAGGACGGACGGCACGTTGAACTTCTACAGGGGCTGGGATCAATACAAGGCCGGCTTTGGTATCGCTGCTGGAGAGTACTGGCTCGGTGAGAAATTAAACCAAACTAAGTCATGACTTCATAAAAGTAAATGTTCATTAAGTTCACACGTTAAACTCTGTTGTGTAACTCCAGAAATGGAACTTTGACCAAAAAAACTTTAGTCCTTAGATCAGTTAGTTCTCTTCCTGAATTTACTACACATCTGTGCAAGATATTAAACTGTTAAAGTTGCACACATGTTTTCCATTATAAAAAAAAGTCCCTGGTACCTGTCAACAGGTACTTTTTTATTATCACCTCTGTCAAGGTTCCAAGCGAGCTGAGGAAATACCAAAAGGTGATGTGATAACTTGCAGACTACTGATTGGTTGGAGAGAATTGTCACTAATCACTGTGTCATCATTGCGAGCGACAGACGAGGGTGTCCTGAACAAACCCAACATTTTTTAAATAGTTAAGCCAGCAGTGTTTTGCCTCCAGCTTCTTTAGAAACTAAATGTGTCTTCTGGCAAACAGCCACATGCCGAGAATCAAAAACAACACACCTTCCACGTTGTGTGTGTGTCGCGTTAGGTCACGGCAGTTTCCTGCGGCGTCGCTATGATGACCAGCCACCCTTGCCTCATGCATGAGGCGGTACTACATCTGAAAATGGAGGACAGCGCACAGCGGTCAAGCCGAGCCGTGCAGAGCTGGTACTAGCTGTGGGTAATCGCCATAAATGTGTGTGTGTGTGTGTGTGTGTGTGTGTGTGTGTGTGTGTGTGTGTGAGTGTGCAGGTCTTGACAACATCTACTACCTGACCAACAACAGAAAGAGTGAGCTGCTGGTCGACATGGAGGACTTTGAGGGGAGAAAAGTGTTCGCTCGGTACTCTTCGTTCTCCGTCGGTGCAGAACGTGACGGATATCTGCTGACTGTGTCTGGCTTCATTAATGGAGGGGCAGGTGAGTGTGTTGATGTTTATTTCTATCATCCTTTTACAGTATTTTTTTTTTCAAGGGCATCAAATAGTCTCATATACTTTGTGACAAACACTGTGTTTCTGTAGGAGACTCCCTGAGTTCTCACAATGGAATGAAGTTCACCACCTTTGACAAAGACCAGGACAACTATGGAGGGAACTGTGCCAGACAATACCTGGGGGCGTTCTGGTATCACGGCTGTCACTCTGCAAATCCAAACGGTGTTTATCGTTGGGGGGCTGACGGCACTCTCTATGCTGTTGGAGTGGAGTGGTCCACTTGGAAAGGTTATGACTACTCCCTGAAGTTCATCAGCATGAAGATCCGTCCTGTGCTGTAGTTCTCCAGGACCAACGTACAGCAGAATATCAGCTCATCTCTTCTGATTTCTGTCTCTTTCTCTCATTAAGCATTTAATCTCACAGCAGGTCTTATTTTCCTGAAACTGGAAACCAGCACAAGAAAACCAGCTGATGTTAGTAGATCTTGTTACCGTCTGTGGTGGTTTAAAGTAGAGCTGCACAATATGAGAAAAATATGCAATAAGTTGTTGAATATGGACAAAACTATATCACTTGGGATAAATAAACAGATATTAAAGTGTTCTACTGCTTTCAGTACTACTACTGAAATAGAACAGTTTAAAACAATCATTTCCAACATTCTTTTCTTGAACAAATTGAAAATTGAATTGAATATAAAAGGCAGAACTAAAAAAATAATGAAACCTTTAGCGATGTGTTTATTGTTCAAGTTGATATCGTGATAGCGATTAAAAAAAAATATATATTGTGCAGCCCTATTTTAAGACAGTCGCAGCTCGCTGCAACGTGGAAGAAAAGTCAAAGGTGTCTCCAGTTGGGCGGCTGCAGCAGGAAAGTAGGGCCCATAATCTTTAAATGGAAACACATATATAGTCTGATGGGGGGTACATCACTGCATGAACTGCTAACATGATTCTAAAAGTGTCTGAAAAAACAAAATGAAAAGTATAAAAAGATCTTTGTAGTTCAGGACAGCCAGTTGATGTTTGGTGGATAAATAAGAAGCTGAACATTAAGATGATGTCATGTCTTCACTTTGTCTCCTGCGTCTTTCTGTCTGAACTCATTTTCAAATTCAAAACTTCATATTGTTTTTGACATTTGGATTTTATTTTATTTTAGTTTATAATAGTTTTTCAGAGTGTGTTTGTTACATTTATTTTTAGACAATAACACATTTGACTGTCCTCATGAGTTCAGTTGTAACTTCCTGTGCTTGTCTTTGTATTTATTTATTTGAAGTGTAGAGAGGGAGAGCTGTGCTGAACTCTCCAGACTATTATGAAAATCTAAATTCTTAGTAATGTTTTCAACAGAATACATTACATTTTATTACACATTTTCGGATTATAAAATCCATTTATGTTGATTTGAGGCAGTTCATTCAAATTTAAAGCTCAAACAATTGTCAACAAAACATTGACAACAATGTTTCCCATTGATTCCTTGTGATTCATTAAACTTTATGTTTGTCTTTATGTAAGGGATGATGTCAGTTGACTGTGGTCAACACACTGTTTTAAATAGATTTTCATTCATCCCATAAAAATTGAAATAACGTTGTACTGCTGTTGGATCTTGTTGGGCTTCTGACACCATTAACGATAGTATTTTATTTTCACTGTCTTAACTCTCTGCACTCTCAGGTATTTTTGAAAACTCATGGTCCGTCTGGTTTTATTTTCTATAAAAGCTTGTAAAACATCAACCCTGTTGTCCACAGTCAAGCTATACAAAAATGTTTTCAGGACAAACTGGGCTATTAGAAAACTTGTGCTGCAGTGATGTCACTTGAATATAAAAAAGGTTGTGGGACCATAAAGACAAATAAATAAATAAAACGAAACATGAATCTCACAGATATGTATTGATATCACACAGAGATCAATAAAAGCTAAGCCAATCTCCTGTCTAAAACACTTCTCATATGTCTTGGGAGTCAAATTGTGAAGAAATAAACATTATAACTCATACAGTTGACAAAATATCTCAATGCACTTCTACTCAAAATAATAATACCATTTTTATTGATACCACACACACAGCATCTTCCAAAACATTATTATTTACATTATACAAGAAACAGTATAGAAAAAACAGTATAAGATAAAACCATAAACTCTTAGCTAAATATAGAAAGTAAACAAGAAACAGTCAACAATAAATAAAGGAAGCAGAATTGCAATTCAATAAAAATTCAAAGAAATGTATATACATAATTTAATGGTTATGTGGTGTTTGGGTCTGTGGGAACCATTTTCAATGTTTGCTAAAAGAAGAATTATGCTATTTATTATTTCTTCTAACTCAAACTCATTGCCTTGGCTCATTTTCTGTGAAGAACATCAAAACTTACGTATTTTCAATGACTGCATATGGTACACCCCCCCCCCCCCCCCCCCTACACATAACTATTACATATGAGGTGTTCCGCAGTGTTGGGAGTAACGCTGTTTAAGTATAACGGTGTTACTAACGCAGTTATTTTTCAGTAACGGAGTAATCTAATTACTTTTCCCATCATTGCAACGCCGTTATTGTTACTGAGAATGTAACGTGGCGTGTTACTACATGAAGCGAATGAAGCGCGAGGTGTCGGCTTTGGCTACACATCATCTGCCTGAAGAGAGCAGGGGGGGGGGTGATGACATCGTAGCAAATGTGATGATGATTGGCTGGGTGGGCGGATGACCTGCTCACGCTGTCTCACTGCACGCTCTGACTACCGTACCTGCCACTAAACACAGGACAGCGATAATGGCGATGAGCCAGGGAAATTCAAAGGTAGCGTTCTCAAACGTACGAAGTACCAGCACTACTTCACGCTCATTGAAATTAAAGACAAGGATGTTTATGTAACATGAACGCTATGCCCAGGAAAAAAGACTTTATCCACGTCTGCCTCAAGAAACTCCAATCTTATCAACATATGCTAACACGACACTTGTTGCTGCTGCTTATATCAACCCCATAATAACCCCATAATAACCCCATAATAACCCCGAGCCCAAATGCAGCTAGCATGAGCTCCAGTGAAGAAAGCGGAGACTCAACGCTCGATTTTTCAGGTCAGCAACAGGTGACCAAGGCCAAGCTGAACACACTGATTGCTGATTGGTATGTTGTTGAAAACATGCCCCCACTGTCCACTGTGGAGTCTGAGTCATTAAGAGCTATACTTGCATATCATACGGCCGGCAGCAATCTATTGAGTTCAGATAAATACCAAATGTTCTAAAATACTGTATATAGTGGTTTTATTCTTCAATCAGTTAACTTAATATAAACATCTTTGATGTTAAAATGTTATACAACGTAATAGCGTTATAGAACATAAAAAAATAACATCACAGTTACTTTGATGAGTAACTAATTACTTTTACAATGTGGTAACTGAGTTACTAACTCAATTACTTTTTAAGTAATTTGTAACTGTTCTGTTCTTATCTGTCTGGAAGGTCTTTTAAAATTCAATCATCTTCAGTACCGTTCCACAGGAAGGAGAAAAGGAAAGACACGTCCCAACCCTCCCTGGCGGCTCCAGCGTACCCTGGAGGCCAGGAGCACCACTACACACCTTGACAGTTTCACTATCTGTCCAATCTGAGTTTTCTGTTGCATGACTAAAACAACTTTTAAACGTACACATGTTCCATCAAAACAAGTTCCTTCCTGAGATTATTTTGCAGAGGCACCGTGGCTCTGCTCTGCGCTTAGTGCCGCCCAAAACAGCGATTGGTTTAAAGAAATGCCAATAAAGCAGAGCAACTGTCACAACTGTTGCTTTTCTTACAGTTGACGTGCAGCAAACTTCAGCTCAACATTTTTGTAAGAAATAATGTTGCACCGAGCTGATTTATCAGACACGTGTAATGCATCCTGGTTGGATGCTTACCTGTCCAAACTCAGCTGCAGGTTGAACTGAAGAGGAAAAAAGCTGCTGCTTCTCTTTTAGTCCATCACATGTGTGTGTGTGTGCGTGCGTGTGTGTGTGTGTGTGTGTGTGTGTGTGTTTGTGTGTGTGTGTGTGTGGAAAATGGTGTATGTGCCTGCATTCTTGATATATGGCCTAAATGACCCTTCATAGTAATTTACTGTTGAAGTAACCGTCTCCTGATTCCGGTCCAGCTGACCCACCTCCGGTCCCTGCTCCAGTTGCCTTGTTGCCGGACTCTGGCCCAGCTGACCCTTTGCCTGGCTCCAGTCTAGCTGATCCTTCGCCTGTCCAGCCTCCAGTAACACTCAGCCCTCGTCACCGGCGTAGTTGCCAGCCTCCAGAGGATCTTCGCTGTCCTGCTCAGCCTCCAGAGAAGCTCGGCCTTCGCCGTCCTGTTCGGCCTCCAGAGGGTCCTCACCGTCCCTTGGGGGGGGGGGGGGGGGGGGGTTGTAATTGTCTGGCCCACCCTGATGTGTATCTCCTGTTCCTGAGCCCTCGTGTCACCTGTCCCTTGTTTCACCTCGTTACCTTGTGTATTTAGTCTCTGTGTTGTCTTTGTCTGTTATCAGATCATTGTGTTGTGTGTGTAAGTCTACCCCCTTTGTCTCGGTGTTCCAGTTTTTTGTGATTCCTTACAATAACAAAAATTGGTAATGAGAGCACAGACAGCAGTCAACAAGTGTAAGAAGAGAAGCACACAGGTACATGGGTGAATAAGAAAGGGAGAAACCTTACAGATTACCCACCTGGATGTCATCAGACGGTTCTCACCTCTGCCTGGTGAGCCCTTTGTCTTGAGAACAAAGTAATGCAAAACACAAACCAGAAGGGGAGAACCAAGCCAAGGTATGAAGAGAGAGAACCGATTCCCACTGGTGTGCATATTACAAACTAACCTTTGTCTTGAGTACCATGTTCTGAGCATTAAAAGTTTGGCAATACTGTAACAGATTTGTGTCTCGTTCCTCATTGTCAGAGTTGGATTATCAAATTGCCTCACTTACTTACCTGAGGTAAAATGAACACTTAATTTCTGATACAAAAGAAACACAATACTTTTCATCAAGAACGTTTCCTGTTATCAAACAATGTCCAGCCTATCTAGGGTATATGTATCACGTAGTCATGAGACTTTGGTTTTACCAGGTCGCCAGATTCAGATTTCAGAAAGGGGGGTAGTTATGCAGTCGGTATAAAAAATGCAACTGTCCTGAAGAAATGTTAACAGCCACCCCACTAATGGCTAAAACTATAAACAAGCCCAACAATTACCAACATAAACCAACATGTTCTGAACAGACTCTTTACAAACTAGCACGGACAAAAAATCGTTTGCATTTCGGAACGTATAAAGGCAATATTCACCCAATAGTCAGTCATTGCATGATGGGAAGCGTGGGCTGTTGCTAGACACATGGTGGGCAGAACTGCTGTGCATCCAGTAAGCAGAAATAAAGACTTAAAACAAAACGATTCAAGTCAAGTTGCCGTTATGCCGAGAGAGACAGCTGAGTGGAGACTGCACAGATTTAAACTACTTGCACGTCTACAGACAGGAAGATCCATCCATCGTCTTCCGCTTATCCGTTGTCGGGTCGCGGGGGGAGCAGATGTGCAAGTAAAAAACTTTTCTGACCACATCCAGTCTACACAAGCACGTGGTGGACGACAATGGTTGAAATGTCTTTTAACCGTGTTGCAAAGACAGGGCCTTAAAGTAGGGATGGGCCCAATGGCCCCCATACTTCTTGTGCCGATGGTTCACACGCAAAACTGATTTACAGGACGAGAACATTCCACAGTAGGTTGATCCACCATACAGTTGCAAAGTGTTTTTTGATTCAGACAGAATGAACATTACAGGGGGAGGGGGGAATGAAATCTTCACTGTGTTCACAGGTAATTTAACTCATTGTCAGAATTGTTTTACCACAATTAAATGACAGGATAAGGTATGCAACTGAATTGGACATTCAGCAGAACAAAGAGAATATACGAAGAAAAAAACAGAATATACGTATGTGGAAAGAGTTGAACGGACAACGTTGGGGTAGACTAAACCCCCACCGGTGCCACAGCCTAGTTTGTGATTGGTTGGATTGGTGTGACATCACAGTGCCTTCTGCAGATATAATCAGTGAGGTTGTAAGGGTGTGACAGACTGAAGGAGAAGCCGCAGCTTGTTTTCCTCTAAAGCCACAAAATCTCTTCAGTTCGACGTGCCGGTGAGTTAAGACAGGTAAGCATCCAACCAGGAGACATTAACATTACTTTAAATGAATGTTGATTTGTGATGATTTTTATGTACTCATGTACAGATAAAAATGAACATTAAAATCTCATCTTTGTTTTTTGTGATCTTAGTGTATTTTTGAAAGGGAGCAGCGAGGCCAGAACACCAACGGCCTGGGTATCATTGGATAATCTGTAATTCATTTGTAATTAGTAAATGAAAAACATGTATATTTGTTTCAAAACGGAAAAGCTGTTTTTCGTGTCATAATAAAAAAAATCTATCCTTTTATGTTATTCGGATTCGGATTACAACATTCCAAGGAACAGACATGCATTTCCTGGTAGTAAGTGTGTTTTCGCAGCAAAGGAGGAGGGTCTGGCTAGTCCACACAGCATTCTGGCATGCAAGAAAAACATGTTCTGTTTTATTGGCATTATGTTAAACCAATAACAATCGTATTGTCACAGAGCCCCACTGTCGCTGCTAAATCGCCTCGGGAAAGAACTTGGTGGAACGTTTGTATACATTCAAAAGTACTTTTAGTTGTGCAACAGAAAACTCAGATTGGACAGATAGTCTAGCTAGCTGTCTGGATTTACCCTGCAGAGATCTGAGGAACAGTTAACCAGAGTCCTCACAAATCAGCCGGAGGTTAGAACGCCAACACAAAGAAATACTATAGAAAGACTATCATTCACATAACAATCTGTTAACTGTGAGTTTGCTGACTGAACATTTTTTTATTCATTTTTATTGTGTTTTTCAGAGCATCAGACATCAGAAATCTGATAATGAAGGTAAGTTTGTGAACTGATATTTTATAAATCTCAGAGTTCTTTGAAACTGTAAAGAAGCTTGATATCAGTAGATTGGATTTTTGTTGCAGGCAGTTGTGTAGTCTAATTTATTGTAGTGGGTGTACTGTACCATTTTCTTTCCTCCGAATGGGCCTTTCAAGGGGGGACATATCAAGGTGAGGGTTCTGGGGCCCTCCCCCAAGGAAATGTTCAGCATAAAAGACTTCAATTCCTGCATTCAGATACACTTTTATGCACCAATGTATGTTGAAAATACTTGGATTCCAAAAGTTGAACCTAAAGTCCAGTTTGTTTGATAAGTGTGAACACATACGTGCCCAAGTCTACTTGCAAAGGTGATATTATAATAATAATAATAATAATAATAATAGTAAATTGAATTTATATAGCGCTTTTCATAGACTCAAAGCCGCTTTACAGGGAGCTAGATTAGAAGGTAAAGCAAAACAGGACAATACAAGACAAAACAAAACAAAGCAAAATAAAACAAGACAAAGCAAAACAAGATTCAGTCACAGAAGAAAAGGGGGCTACAGATAGGCAGAGGTGAAGAGATGGGTCTTGAGGCGGGACTGGAAGATGGTGAGGGACTCAGAGGTGCGGATCTCTTGGGGGAGGGAGTTCCAGAGTCTGGGAGCTGCCCTGGAGAAGGCTCTGTCCCCAAAACTGCGGAGTTTGGACTTGTGGATGCAGAGGAGACCGGCTGAGGTGGATCTGAGGGACCGTGAGGGTTGGTAGGGGGAGAGGAGACCGGCTGAGGTGGATCTGAGGGGCCGTGAGGGTTGGTAGGGGGACAGGAGGTCAGTGAGGTATGAGGGGGCCAGATGGTGGAGGGCTTTGTAGGTGAGGACCAGGATTTTGTAGGTGATCCGGTGGGAGATAGGAAGCCAGTGGAGTTGTTTTAGGACTGTAGTGATGTGGTGCCAAGATTTGGAGCGGGTGATGAGTCGGGCAGCTGCGTTCTGGACCAGTTGGAGGCGGTTGATGTTGGTAGAGCTGATGCCGAGGAGAAGAGAGTTGCAGTAGTCCAGTCGGGAGGAGATGAAGGCGTGAATGAGTCTTTCAGCAGCGGGGGGTGTGAGAGAGGGTCTGATTTTGGCGATGTTGCGGAGGTGAAAGAAGGAGGTTTTGATGACATGGCGGATGTGGGTCTCAAGGGAGAGGGTGGAATCAAAGATCACGCCAAGGTTTCGGGCCTGGGGAGATGGGGAGACAATGGTGCCGTCTATGGTGAGAGTGGGGTTATTGGTTTTGCTGAGTGTGGATTTGGAGCCAATGAGGAGGAATTCTGTTTTATCACTGTTGAGTTTGAGGAAGTTGTGTTGCATCCAGATTTTAATAGCTGACAGGCAGGAGTTGATGTGGGAGAGGGGAGGATTGAGGGGGGATTTGGTGCTAAGGTAGATCTGGGTGTCATCGGCGTAACAGTGGAAGTCCAGGTTGAAGTGGCGGAGTATCTGACCAAGGGGGAGGATGTAGATGATGAAGAGGAGGGGTCCGAGTACGGAGCCGTGGGGAACGCCTTGAGTGACTGTGGCTGTGGCAGAGGTGTGGTTATGATCTGTGATCTGTTGGAGAGGTAGGAGTGGAGCCAGATGAGTGCAGTACCTTTGATACCAAGGTCTTTCAGTCTGGTGAGCAGGGTGTTGAGCAGGATGTTATGGCTCAATGAATGGTGAATGGTAAGCTGGAAAAAAGCTTGCTTACACGAAGGTTGTTGTTTCTTGTAGTGAAGGGATTTTCAGAACGCAACACACAGAGAGCGGAAAGGAAATGACATCAGGCTTTACCCTAAAAATGTACTTCCATTGACCCAGATTACAGGGACAACCCACGCATATCATTTTGGTTAATTAGCCCCACCTTTCTGTCTCTCAGAGCTGACTTTGTCAACACCGTCATGAAGCTAGAGGCCAAACTGTTAAGACACTTTGTAAGATTCAAACCTCAGTCAAAATGACATATTTTCTGTTTCAGCTGGTTTCAGTCTTCCTCCTTCTGCTGGCTCCACTGTTGACCAGCTGCCAGCAGCTCCCCCAACCAATGGACTGCAGTGCCATCTATCAGCAAAACAAAACTAAACCCAGTGGAGTGTACACCATCTATCCCGATGGCGAGACGTCTGCTGTCGAGGTGGGGTTGTCGGGGTGTAAAAATCATTTCAAATAATATATTAAAAAGTGTATATTGGAAAAAGTTACCAACCCTGCTTTTAAGCCATTGTTTGAGCAATGAGCATTGAGTCTTACAAGTAGAATATTTAGGACACTGCCTTATTGCACGTGTGAGGCTATTCCAATATTTACTTCCCTTATACAGACAGCACAGTTTGTCCAAATGTGGTGCACCTTGGTGCCATTGCTGCTGTCAGACATTTTATTAATTAATTTAAAGGAGGTGGGGCAAGGCCATACAGAGTCTTGAACATAATACAAGCATATTTTAAGCCTCTCTTCTGGTGACTTTTAAAGGCTAATGTAGAGTCTAATGTGACCCCAAGATACTTGAACGCATTTACAATGTCAAGCTCCTCCCCTCTACGTGTCACCTCTACTGGTTATTTTGTAAACATCATACACACAGATTTACAAAGATCTTTTTGGTATTCTATAAAAGACCTGATTTAGTAAGCCAGCCCTGAACATGCATCATTGCAGATATAAGAATTAAGGCGGCTTCTTGGGTCCTGTAATGGTTATCAGTTACATTTTCTAAGCACAAACGGACATTTGGAAAAACAGAAAAATGGGTTCAAATATCCAATTTTTCATTTTTTCCGCCTTGACAAATTAAAAAATTGGATCTTTAATTTGTTTTTCCAATTTTCTGTTTTTATTCAGAGGATCAGAAATTTAGAGAATTACAAAATTGCGTCTGGGCTCCAATTATTCAATACTGTGATGATATTCTCTCCCTCGTTCCACCTAGTTACCAACGAATGGTTGGCTATTATCGTGGGTGTGTCTGGATGTGTTTAGGCATTCAAGAAGATCGCATCATATCAACGCTGGATAATTACGAAAATATAATTCGGAATCTTGTTGAGAAGAGGGGAGATGAATGTTCGGGTGGTGAATGAAGGAAAAACACAGCATAGCAACGCAATCACTTTTTTCTTTTGAGTTTGACCATCTCAATCTTGATTCAAGTCTGTGCTGGATATTGACAAGCATTTCACCTCTCGGTGAACACAGAATGTTTTTGGATATTCAACTTCCAACACATCATTCATTCTCATTCTGTCTTTTGGTCTGGCTGCTGAATGTGCTCAAATGGGGGGCGGGGCATGGTGGAGCTAGGCGGAACGAGGGAGAGAATATCATTGCAGTATTGAATAATTGGATCCCAGACGCAATTTTGTAATTTTCTAAATTTCTGATCCTCTGAATAAAAATAGAAAATTGGAAAAACAGGTTAAAGATCCAATTTTTTAATTTGTCAAAGCGGAAAAAAATAAAAGATTGGATATTTGAACCCATTTTTCTGTTTTTCCAAATGTCCATTTGTGCTTAGACAATTTAATTGATAAGCGTTACACAGAAGGGCCGTGTAACGGTCATCAGTTTTTTGTAAAAAATGACTGCACCATCTGCATAGATTTGATTATTGATTCTCTGATATTTGATCAAGTGTTCAGTTGTCTAATATGTTTGTTTCTATTAGTTATTTTGCTAAACAAACGATTGGGCAAGATTACAGTTTATGATCGTTAGGAGCCAAAATTAAAATCACAGTCAAAACTAGCCCGCACAGCCATAGTACCCAGGATGCAAACATGCATTTCCTAGGATGTCTTGACCTACTCTGCATCTGACTGGCTAGTATTTGTTGCCTTCATTAGTTGAATTGGTTAGGTTTAGGTACTGTAATTCGTGTTTTTGAGTTATATTTTAATTTCTGTAAATTCTGCTGAAGATTTTGTATCCACAGATTCTGTGTGGCCATGCTCATTAGTGTAAACATAATGTACACATTTAAACCACTAAATTATCACATTTACTGATGAATGTGCTTGTGTGTAGGTGTACTGTGACATGGCTTCAGAAGGAGGACGCTGGACGGTGAGTATTCAGTCAACCTGTTGGACCTTCACAACAAATCACATTCCAGTAAAAACCTTGTTGTCTGGAATCATCAGCTGTCAGATATCTTGAGTGTTTAGCTAGTTAACCCCCCATCCCCCCCAGGTGTTCCAGAGGAGGACGGACGGCACGTTGAACTTCTACAGGGGCTGGGATCAATACAAGGCCGGCTTTGGTAATGCTGCTGGAGAGTACTGGCTCGGTGAGAAATTAAACCAAACTAAGTCATGACTTCATAAAAGTAAATGTTCATTAAGTTCACACATTAAACTCTGTTATCTAACTCCAGAAATGGAACTTTGACCAAAAAAACTTTTGTCCTTAGATCAGTTAGTTCTCTTCCTGAATTTACTACACATCTGTGCAAGATATTAAACTGTTAAAGTTGCACACATGTTTTCCATTATAAAACAAAGTCCCTGGTACCTGTCAACAGGTACTTTTTTATTATCACCTCTGTCAAGGTTCCAAGCGAGCTGAGGAAATACCAAAAGGTGATGTGATAACCTGCAGACTACTGATTGATCGGAGAGAATCGTCACTAATCACTGCATCATCATTGCTATAGCGACAGACGGGGGTGTCCTGAACAAACCCAACATTTTTAAATAGCTTAGCTTTTTTCGCTGCATCCAGCTTCTTTAGAAACTAAATGTGTCTTATGGCAAACAGCCACATGCCGAGAATCAAAAACACACAGCTTCCACGTTGTGTTTGTGTGTGTGTCGCGTTAGGTCACGGCAGTTTCCTGGGGGCTTGCTATGACAACCAGCCATGCTTGCCTCACACATGAGGTGGTACTAAATCTCCAAATGGAGGATGGCGCACAGCGTTCAAGCAGAGCAGAGCTGGTACTAGGAGTGGGTAAGCGTCATAACTGTGTGTGTGTGTGTGTGTGTGTGTGTGTGTGTGTGTGTGTGTATGTGTAGGTCTTGACAACATCCACTACCTGACAAACAACAGAAAGAGTGAGCTGCTGGTCGACATGGAGGACTTTGAGGGGAAAAAAGTGTTTGCTCGGTACCTTTCGTTCTCAATCTGTACAGAATGTGGCGGATATGTGCTGAGTGTGTCTGGATTCACTAATGGAGGGGCAGGTGAGTGTGTTGATGTTTATTTCTGTCATCCTTTTACAGTATTTATATTTTTTTTCAAGGGCATCACAAATAGTCTCATATACTTTTGACAAACACTGTGTTTCTGTAGGAGACTCCCTGAGTTCTCACAATGGAATGAAGTTCACCACCTTTGACAAAGACCAGGACAACTATGGAGGGAACTGTGCCAGATTACACCTGGGGGCGTTCTGGTACAACGCCTGTCAATATGCAAATCCAAACGGTGTTTATCGTAATGGGGCTGACAGCACTGTCAATTATGTTGGAGTGGAGTGGTCCACTTGGAAAGGTTATAACTACTCCCTGAAGTTCATCAGCATGAAGGTCCGTCCTGTGGTGTAGTTCTCCAGGACCAACGTACAGCATAATATCAGCTCATCTCTTCTGATTTCTGTCTCTTTCTCTCATTAAACATTTAATCTCACAACAGGTCTTATTTTCCTGAAACTGGGAACCAGCACAAGGAAACCAGCTGATGTTAGTAGATCTTGTTACTGTCTGTGGTGGTTTAAAGTAGAGCTGCACAATATGAAAAAAATATGCAATAAGGTGTTGAATATGATGATAACGATATCACTTGCGATAAATAAACAGATATGAAAGTGTTCTCAGTTCAGTATTCTACTGAAATACAACAGTTTGGGGAATTTAAAACAACAAAAACAATCATTTCCAACATTCTTTTATTGAACAAATTGAACATTGAATTGAATATAAAAGGAAGCACTAAAAAAATAATGAAAGTTACATTTTACTTTCGCGATATGTCGCAGCCTTTAGCGATGTGTTTATTGTGCAAGTTAATATCGCGATAGCGATTAAAAAAAAAAATATTGTGCAGCCCTATTTTAAGACAGTCGCAGCTCGCTGCAACGTGGAAGAAAAGTCAGATGTGTCTCCAGTTGGGCGGCTGCAGCAGGAAAGTAGGGCCCATAATCTTTAAATGGAAACACATATATAGTCTGATGGGGGGGTACATCACTGCATGAACTGCTAACATGATTCTAAAAGAGTCTGAAAAAACTAAATGAAAAGTATAAAAAGATCTTTGTAGTTCAGGACAGCCAGTTGATGTTTGGTGGAGGGTTGAAACTCTAATGTGAATCTTTATCTGCTGAACGGTGACAATAAATAAGAAGCTGAGCATTAAGATGATCTCATGTCTTCACTTTGTCTCCTGTGTCCCTCTGGACTCATTTTCAAATTGAAAAATACACATTATTTTTGACATTTGGATTTTATTTTATTTGAGGTTATAATAGTTTTTCAGAGTGTTTGTTACATTTATTTTTAGACAATAACATATGTGACTGTCCTTATGAGTTCAGTTGTAACTTCCTCTGCTTGTCTTTGTATTTCATTTTAAAGTGCCCATATTATGAAAAAATCACTTTTTCTGGGATTTGGGGTATTATTTTGTGTCTCTGGTGCTTCCACACATACAAACTTTAAAAAAATCTATCCATGTTGTTCTGAGTGAGATACGGTTTCTGAATGATTCCTGCCTTCAGTCTTTGGGTGAGCTGGTCAAAATCTGCAGGGCTTTCTACGTCAGTAGCCGAGACGACGGACTAAACACAACCGTTAGCATGCTAGCGCTAGCGTTAGCATGCTAGCTCGTTCTCAATGGCAAAGCGCTGCTACAACACACACAAGTTCACCATGATCTCCAAAAGAAGTACTTCCATGTGCGCCCTCCTTTAGAAGAAGTCTCCCGGCTAATCCTGCCTTGTAACTGACCAAAGTTGGAGAAACAACCTTTCTTTTACTGTCTATGGAGCTAACTGACATGATCTACCATCTGAGCTACTGAGCATGTGCGAGTGGAATCAAAGATAGTACAGAAGAAAAGATGATTCACTCTGTAGCTAAAACAGAGACCTGAACACAAGGTGAAAAGAGGAGCTGCAGCAGTGAGAGAGAGATGTGCTGTACAACAAAAATATATTAAACCATGTAAGCATATTCTTGTTTGTTTGTTTGTTTGTTTAAACTTCATTTGTCCATGTAGGGCAATTGGTTTTGGTTCTGGTACAACCTTAAAATACAATTATGAACCTGAAAATGAGCAGAGTATGGGAACTTTAAGTGTAGAGAGGGAGAGCTGTGCTGAACTCACCAGACTTAAACAAATCTAAATTCTTAGTAATGTTTTCAAAAGCATGAATGTATTCTATTACAAATTTTCAGATTATAAAACCCATTTATTTTGATGAGTTTACATTTGAGGCTGTTCATTCAAATGTAAAGCAACATTTTTTTACCACTGATTACTTGTGATTTATTAAACTTTATGTTTCTCTTCATGTAAGGGATGATGTCAGTTGATGGTGTTCAACACACTGATTTACTGCTGTCGGATCTATCTGCAGCTTCTGACACCATTAATGATAGTATTTTAATTTAATGTCTTTTTTACCATTGATTACTTGTGTTTTTTTGTTAACACTAATGCATGTTAATTTAGTCTTAGTCAGCGTCTTTGGACATTGGTGCAGTCTCGTCATCGTCTCGTCTTAGTCATGGGAAAAAAGGTTGTTGACAAACATATTTAGTCTCGTCTGACGAAATTAACAGTAGTTCATCCCTCGTGTTGTCTTCCTGTCGACCAGTAACTTGTTGTCCTTCGAGGTCAAAATTCTAAATTAATTTTTTTAGGAACGTTTACCGACATTTGTTTTGCTATATTTGATGATTTTGTCACTTTTTTCAATGCTTTCTTTTATTTATGATCAATAACCATAATTTAAATGACATACCTCATTTTTGAGTTAAAAAAGCAGAAATTATGAATTATTTTGACTGATAGTTAAGATCAGAGGATGTTGAGTGAATCACAGACTGGTTTATGTAAAAGTTTAGTTAGGAAATGCTGAAATTGAATAAAACGCCCAAGATTCAATGGACATAATCATTGATTTTACCTGCGAAGAATTTTGTATAGGGTCCATACAACATGCATGCATCCAAGTTATTTTTTGGGCTATTTAGTTGTAAGAAACCCATATTTCGGATATAAAAAAACGTTTAACACAAGGGTTAATTGAGTCATCCAAACCGGTTTCATCCAATTAGGAAACACAGTCATACTGCATTCAGTTCATCCCACTTAGATTACTGCAATGCACTCTTCTCATGCCTCTCACAACACATCCTGAATCACAATAACTAAATATCTTTGGCTTTTGGACAAAAACAATCAACCTGAACAGGTCACTCTTGAATGTTTTATTCTTTTCTGATAATTTATAGACATAATAATTAATCATAAAGATACTTGTAACAGTAGATTAATCAAAAAATTACATAATTTGTGCTTTTTATGTTTTTAAAATTCCTGAGAGCAAATGTTTCGTCCACAGGAGAATCTTTGTTTCTTTGGTTTAAACACAAGCTTACACTTGCACGCTGACATCCTGCAGTTGATCAGAGACATTCAGGCGTCCATCAGTTCAGTCAGAGACTTCAGCGTTGTCTGCCGTCAAGGCTCGGGCAGGCGGTAATCCGGTGAGTGGTTTCCCTCACGGAGGCGTCCAAAACATCCGAGCAGCAGATCCACCGCCGTGCTGACTGTGGACCGGACGTCCTCGTCACTCTGACCCCTCAGAGGGTTCACCTCCACCATGTCCACTGCCGACAGAAGACCTGCAGGATGGCACAGGGGACATTTAAGGCGTATACTGGCTAAGCCTAAAACTTAAAACCACGGAGGGGCTGCAATACGGACTTAAAGCGTAACTCTCGCCAAAAAGCATCCTAGGGTCTTTTTGTGAATGTACGTGAGTCAAACTTTAGTTTGAAAGCATATTTAGGATGGGAGCGCCACTTTTAAGATTGACCGTATTCTTGTTTTTGGGTCAAATGTCCTTTTGAATGGGAGAGCTAGGGGCACTTTTATGCTAGCCTCAAAATATCTATTTTTAACCACTA
The DNA here is from genome assembly GCA_023631565.1 of Gymnocephalus cernua. Classification (NCBI taxonomy): domain Eukaryota; kingdom Metazoa; phylum Chordata; class Actinopteri; order Perciformes; family Percidae; genus Gymnocephalus; species Gymnocephalus cernua. Next base: position 1,205,551 of record CM042443.1, on the reverse strand, counting down.
AGAAGACTCGACACAACATGAGACTTTGCTCCGAGTATCTCCAGGAGCTCTACACATTGCAGTTTGGGGTCTGAATTTGCAACATTATTGCATTTGTTCATTTGGTTCGGTTTGCGTTAATGCTGCACTTAAAATGCACCAAACTCTGTAAACACACGTCACACGGTTGAGTCGGTCACTCGTTTATTGGCCAACACCCGGTCCGAAAACTCGCCAACACTTCTGGTCTCAGAAATAAGCACTTGTGTGTAAAACACGTAAAACGTTGCTTGGTTCTTCTTCCTGCTCTCAACGAAGGCGGTCGCATTTCTCAACCTCTCCTCCCTTTCCTTCCCTGCATTGCCTCTCTCGTCTGGTCTGTGTCTAACTTTTAAGAGAATCTCTTTGCACTGCTCTACAAAACCCTAAATTATGGATTTGATAAGCTGGTCTCTCAACGCAATCGACACCATCTTCTCGACGAGAAGCTCGGGTTCTGGGGAACCTGTTTGCCCGGCCGGGACGTTCTTCGCTGGATACACGATGGACTCGTGGGAGGTTTGGAGGGTCGTGTGCCTGGCAGCTCTCTCGGTCGAGGACATAGAAGATGTCTATCTATTCGGAACCATGATAACTGGCCTCTTGCTGATTGGATTGGGCTTTGGCTTGCTTTATCGGAAAATGATCTACATCACGTCAGCTGTTCATAGCCCCACAAAGCTGCGTGGAATGATTGAAGCGGTGGGCAGAGCGGTCAGCATTCAGGCTGGGACTATGAACCGCATTATGGTTAACAACACGGAGATGAATCGGATTTTGGACAATATCTTGGAGAAAGTCACCGTTGTATAGAGGAATGAGTGACCAAAATGGACAAAGAGAGTAGGCTGTGGAAAATGATTGCAGCCTGCTCGCACGAAGAAGTCATAACAATCTTATCATATTCGGCCTCCCTACCCTGCAGCAGCCTTGGCCAAGGCCACTGCTAGGATCAACAACTCCCCTGAAGATTAATGCTTAGAGACTCTCTTGTTTCCTACCCGAACTTTCCCTCAAACACCTGCTGATTGTTTTCTTTGCCTAGGGCCTATTCAAGGCTGTCTCCATGGCAATCTTGCTGTGTTCACGCGATGACATCCTGCGGACTTGAGGCGCAAAGATTAGGCGCATGTCAAAGCTGACTCTCTCCAGGCCCCCACCCCTACCAAATTCCCCGTCCAACGCCTTCGTAGCTTTTTACCCCCCAGTCTGACAAGCGGGTCCGTGACCAGCGCCTTTTGTTCGGCTGCAGGACCGGATGGCTGCTTGCCTATTGCTGGGTTACCTCCACCCCCCCATTCCCCCTCCCCTGTTGCATTTCATGTGTTAAACCGTGTTGTATGTGCTTATTGCCGAGGTTTTTTCCTGTTCCCACCCTGTATTCCGTACTGTACCGAGCACTGTTTGGGAGTCGCTTTTTTCCCTCCTCTTTCCTCATGTTTTGCTGTATTTTTCTTATTTGTATTGTGAAGCACTTTGTGATTTTTATCTGTGAAAGGTGCTATATAAATAAACTTTACTTACTTACTTACTTTACTTGGTATACGGGAAGACAACAGAAGGGTTAAATAAAAGCTTCAGCGTTGGTACCTGTCTGACCGAGGTGTTCGGTGATGTACACTCCCTCTCTGTAGGTGAGCCCTCCGACTACAGGTGTCCCTGTTGCCGGGGTAACAGAGGGGTCGATGGCATCGATGTCATAGCTCAGGTGGATCGGTTTCTTCACTCTGTACAAATATATATATATATATATATATATATATATATAAAAAACATTTCATTTATTTCAGAGGAATTTACATTTTACAAGTCCACATTTATCGTTTTCCCTCTCAATTTATTCCCAATTTGCATATTCAAATAAAGGGGGCGTTGCTATTTCACAGCCCCAGACTAATGCTGCGTTCCAGGCAACCCGTAACCCGTGTTTTCACCACCTTCTACCCGTGAAAGCGTCCTGGAACAGCAGTCCAGCCCGTAACTTACTACCCGTGAACTCGTACCAGATTGTTATTCTCCCAGTTACAGTTTTTGACGTCACACACACATAAACAACAATGGCGCCCCCTGTTGATGCTGATACAGATGCCGGTGATAACCGGGGTAACGGTGAGAAATTGAAATAAATAGACATAAACAGGCAACGTAAAGTAATTCCGCACATTGTAATCAAAACAATACACATACGATTGTGTACTACTACAGGTTATGTTTATTACATGAAGCACAAAATATGTTGCCGACTAGAAATCGCTAGTATCAGCTAGCGCTAGCTAACGTCAACATTAGGTAGCATCTGTCTGTCTGTCTGTGTGTGTGTGTGTGTGTGTGTGTGTGTGTGTGTGTGTGTGTGTGTGTGTGTGTGTGTGTGTGTATGTGTGTGTGTGTGTGCGTGTGTGTGCACACAGCAAAAGCTCTCCATCTCGCCTGTGACTCACACAATCCTACGCAATCAATGCAGTCAAAATGTAAGTGTGTAGTTGTCTACCAGGAAGTGATTTTTGTGTCAGTGATCGGGTCAATCGTTGAGTCGTTGAGTCAAAACTAAAAGATTACTTGGCAGAGAGGTAGTCACACGTCTCCTCCATGACTTTAGCTACGCCGAGTTGATCCACCTCGGACATGGAAAACACCTTCACCCCCAGGAGCTTCAGGATGTAGCTGGGGACATAAAAACAGCACGTAGTAGGACCCAGAACATCCAGAAAACAACCAAGATAAAAGAAACGAGACAAATACATCATATATGTGTATATATATGTATGTATTTGTGTATATATATATATATATATATATATATATATATATATATATATATATATATATATATGTGTGTGTGTGTGGGTATATGTATGTATATGTGTATATGCACACTACCGGTCAAACGTTTGGGGTCACTTACAAATTTCCATTCCACTGCATTTTAGACAGAACACCAGCTGAGATCAGTTGCATTGTTTTTTTAATCAGGGCAGCAGTTTTCAGATTATGTAATTACTAAAAGGGCTTTAATGAAATATCTCCATTGGCCATTATCAGCAACCATTCATCCAATGATCCAAAGGCACATTCTGTTTACTGATCTGATATCATTTTAAAAGGCTAACTGAGAAAACATTGGAGAAGCCTTTAGTAATTATGTAATCACATAATGTAATGCAAATGTATACAAAAACAATGCAAATGATCTCAGCTGGTATTCTGTCTATAATGGACTGGAATGGACATTTCTAAGTGACCCCTAACTTTTGACCAGTATTTACAGTATATACGTACTGTTCCGCTGGATCCACGTCTCTCAGGCCGATGTACACGAGATCTTTGGCCGATAAACACGGTTTGATCCACGAGAAGTTGGGCAGGACGGGAACCTGGGGACGCAAAGAGCAGCAGACAGAAACTTCAAGAACATGTCTGTGTGTGTGTGTGTGTGTGTGTGTGTGTGTGTGTGCGTGTGTGTCTGTGTCTCTGTGTGTGTGTGTGTGTGTGTCTCTGTGTGTGTGTGCTTGTGTGTGTTTGTGCGCCCCCCTCAGGACAGACTGACCTTAGAGTGCAGCTCGTGCAGCAGGTAGGAGACGGGCTGCCCGTGGATGTTTCCAGTGTACGAGCTCAGCGGCGTGTTGATGTCGGCGTGGGCGTCGACCCACACGACACTCAGATCTCCCACCGCCTCAGCGTGACCGTGAACGGAGCCGATCGCCAGGCTGATGAACAGAGACAGAGACAGAGCGTAGTCATGGAAACATCATCCCTCACATGCTTTTTAAATGGTTTCAACCAGTTGGGAAATAACATTTACAATTTTTTTTTCGATTGCTAAACGACAGCTGGAGGCACGTGTGCTCATGCTCATGTGTTCGTTTTTCATTGGTTGAACACAATTTTCAAAACTCTACACACTTATCTCATGACTTTAACTACAACGTGCACAACACTGTGGATCTGCAGCACTTTGTTCAAATGCTAACACACTGCTGTCACAACTGTTAACCACACATTCACAGCAGAATAGATGTCAGTCTGGTGCCTATCAAACGCTGATGATCAGTCCCTCCAGAAATGTGATTGTTGCGGGCAAAAATCCTTGATTATGCGGCACGTTTTCTTAAAAAATGCGATGGAATATGCGGAATATTTATGCAGCTTTATGCGATGAAATTGCGGGAACTTGCAAAAACTGCGGTTTGATGAAACAGAGAAAACAAAGTGATTCCCCCAACACCGTGTTCTCACTAGGCGACATTACATCACTTCATAACGTTCCCATGGCAACAGGGGAAAATGGCTGCTCTCGTGTGAAGTAAACGCAACATTTTTCATCTTTCTGCTGAGATATATGTTTTATATTTTGAATGAATATAAATGAATATTTTGCAACTAAAATGCGGGGATTATGAAATCATGCAAGACCTGCATATTTTGTGCGGAAATCGGCAATTTATGCGGCGAAAGTGCGGCGTATTTGATAAAATGCAGCCCCCCCCCCCCGCATAAATATGCAGACTTTGGCTGATTGTGCATTGAATTCTGCGATCGCATAATTATTATTATTATTATTATAGAAACGCTATTCATACCAGAGTCGGCGAGCGTGTAAATAATCACTACTTTTATTGTCAGTTTTTGTCACTTTTTCTACTTTTGTCCTTTTTTGACATTGAATTATGCGATCACATAATCACGTTTTTCTGGAGGGACTGGATGACTGCAATTAAAACTGGGTGGGTGGGGCTCGTGGGTGGTGATGGCTGTGGGTGGTGATGGCGCAGTGGATATTACACATGCCTTTAGTGTAGCACTGCTTCGCCTTTCTGGGAATATGAGAGTAATGTCCCAGTAAGTCGCCGTGTTCCTTTAAAGGTTTCTGTGTGGAAATATTTTCAATTTGCAATGCAAACTCAACAACCTGCAGCTCAAGTCGAGAGCGCGCACGGCGCCCTGACTTTGATTTATACATCAACCAGTGTGTCCCTGTTTGTGTAGTAGATTAGTTTCCAGTGAAGCAGACCTGTGGTCTCCTCCCAGCATCACTGATGTGTGTCCGTCCTTCTTCACCGCCTGCACCGCCTCCGACAGCCTCCGGTTGGCGCTCCCCACCGCCCGCACACGCTTCACCCCGCCCACCGGCGCGTCCTCCACCACGTCCTCAAACGCCAGGTTCCCATAATCCTTCACTGCACAGCCTGCGGACACAAACAGAAATCTCTACACACAGACATATACTGTATATGAAAACACAAGACTTTCACCCAGGAAACAGGTGTTCATGTCCTGTGAGTATTTTAATCATCCTGCCTCGGATCAAGCAGTTACATCTCCTTTGGCCGCCAACCCTCAGCTCTCAGCTGCAAATGACTGGAACAAACTACAAAAAACCCTGAAACCCCCTCACCTAGCTGTCCTGTCAAAAATTAAAGGCAGAAAAGCCCAAAACACATAATCTTATTCCATTATCTCTGTCATGCCCCATTACATAGTTACACATATGCACATCTCCACCTGCACTGCTATCATATCATGTGTGTTTACGTTCTTTTGCACTGTTGATCCGCCCAGGTATGCTCAACTGTTCCCCCCCCCCCCACCTTTGTTGTCACACAATGTTTGTACACCTACTTATGCTTTTCTTGGCCAGGTCGTTGCAAATGACAACCTGTTCTCAACGGCCTACCTGGTTAAATAAAGGTTAAAGGAACACGCTGACTTATTGGGACATTAACTTATTCACTGTAACCCAGAGAGTTAGACAAGTCCATATATACCCTTCTCATCTCCGTGCGTGTCGTAACTCTGTCTAACGGCTCCACATCTAGCCTATATTAGCACAGATCCTGGACGTAACCGGCTCCAGCTAGCCTAGCTTAGCACAGATCCTGGAGGTAACCGGCTCCATCTAGCCTAGC
>CM042443.1:1152130-1194630 GCA_023631565.1 Gymnocephalus cernua | reverse complement strand
AAGGGGGGGGGGGGGGGGGGGGGGGGTACTGACTTCCTCCTGTATTTTAAGGAAGAACATTTATTTATTCACGATATATTATTCATTCACAAAAAGGAAAAAAATTAAGACATTAAGATCGATTTCCAACAGATGATGTTTGAGTCTGCTTCAGCTCGGGTGTATTCGCGTATGCTGAGCGCCGTGTTTCGTGTTTCCAGCCGGTTGAGGCTGCGCTGGGTTCAGGTGAGGGTAACCCGGGTGCCGTGTGTGTGTCCGTCAGATTAAGAGACCATGACGTCGTTGGCCCAGCAGCTGAAGAGGCTCGCGCTGCCTCAGAGCGACCCCAACCTGCTCACACGCAGAGAGGTCGCCTCGCTGCTCTTTGACCCCAAAGATGCAGCGGCCATGGACAGAAGCACCTTCTACGCCCTCGGTGAGTCCCACGCCACACCAGGGCACCATCAGGGGGCGGAGCCAGAGGGTGTAAACAATCAGGGGGCGGAGGCAGAGGGTGTAAACATTCAGGGGGAGGAGCCAGAGGTAGTAAACATTCAGGGGGAGGAGCCAGAGGCAGTAAACATTCAGGGGGAGGAGCCAGAGGCAGTAAACATTCAGGGGGAGGAGCCAGAGGCTGTGGACATTCAGGGGGAGGAGCCAGAGGTAGTAAACATTCAGGGGAGGAGCCAGAGGCTGTAAACATTCAGGGGGAGGAGCCAGAGGTAGTAAACATTTAGGGGGAGGAGCCAGAGGCTGTGAACATTCAGGGGGAGGAGCCAGAGGCTGTGAACATTCAGGGGGAGGAGCCAGAGGTAGTAAACATTCAGGGGGAGGAGCCAGAGGTAGTAAACATTCAGGGGGAGGAGCCAGAGTCTGTGAACATTCAGGGGGAGGAGCCAGAGGCTGTGAACATTCAGGGGGAGGAGCCAGAGGCTGTGAACATTCAGGGGGAGGAGCCAGAGGTAGTAAACATTCAGGGGGAGGAGCCAGAGGCTGTGAACATTCAGGGGGAGGAGCCAGAGGCTGTGAACCTTCAGGGGGAGGAGCCAGAGGCTGTGAACCTTCAGGGGGAGGAGCCAGAGGCTGTGAACCTTCAGGGGGAGGAGCCAGAGGCTGTGAACCTTCAGGGGGAGGAGCCATAGGCTGTGAACATTCAGGGGGAGGAGCCAGAGGCTGTGAACCTTCAGGGGGAGGAGCCAGAGGCTGTGAACATTCAGGGCACTTTTGGCACTTTTTTTTGACAACAAAATTATTTTAAAACCCTGCAACGTTCGATGCTGGAGCCCCAGAAGCTCCGCCCCCTGGGTTGATTACTCCCTCACCGTGCTGTAATAACCCCCCCCCCCCACACCCTCTCTCCAGGCTGCACCGGGCTGGAGGAGCTGCTGGGAATCGAACCTGCGTTCCTGGAGTTCCAGGACACGCTGTTCAGCCGGGCCTCGCTGACCCTGGAGCGCAGCGTTCAGTCCAAAGAGGTCAACGAGAAGCTGGACGCCGGCGTCTCGCTGTTCCTCTCCCGCCTCTGCCCGTACTTCCTCCTCAAACCGGCGCACAAGTGCATCGAGTGGCTGCTCCACCGGTAAGGTCTGGTCCCGGCACGTTACTATGGAAACAAGGCCGGGTTTGCTTATTCTCCCGGTTTTCTTTTTTAAAGATAAAAAAAATATATATTTCTTTTAATTTGTATTTATTTAGCTCTTTTTTTTCTATTTATTTGTAATTTCTTTTGCACATTTCGACTTTTTTGAGTTATTGTTTTTAGGTTTTTGACGTTTTTTGTTGCTTTTTTCATTTTTAGCTTGTATTCATTTATACATATTTATCTTTTTTATTTTTTAAATTACACATTTTTTTCATCTTTATATTTTATAGAATATGTTTATTCTCTGATACGATATTCTATCAGAGTTCCTTTTCTTTTTAAATATATTAAAATTTAAAAATTATATTTTTATATTTATATTATATTTTTTGTTGATTAAACCTTTTAGTGTGTATAGAGCCAGACTCCATGTAAATAATTAATCTTTATATATTTAATATTTTATTAAATATACATATAAAAATGAAATCTTTATTTTTAGATTATTTTTAATAATTTTTAATAATTTATTTTTCTTCTTTTAAATCCTTGTTGTTGTTGTTGTTGTTGTTGTTGTTGTTGTTGTAGCTTCCACATCCAGCTGTATAACAGCGAGAGCCTGCTGGCGTGCGCGCTGCCGTACCACGACACCAACGTGTTCGTCCGAGTCCTGCAGCTCCTCCGCATCAAAGACGCCACCAACCGCTGGAACTGGCTGCACGGACTGCAGGTTCGATTCCCACACCGCTGCACACTCACACGGTCGATCAGGGCTGAGGCTGATGATTATTATTATTATTATTATTATTGATGATTGTGTTCATTATGGATTAACTGGTTGGTTGCTGCTGTTTCCATAGAAACCTGGCGTGCCGTTGTCCAGAGGAACGCTGATCACTCACTGCCACTCGGACCTCAGCTTCATGGACTTCATCTGCACGCTGGTCACCAAGTCCATCCAGGTAACACACACACACACACACACACACACACACACACACACACACACACACACAGAGACAGACACACACACACACACACACACACACACACACACACACACACACACACACACACACACACACACACACACACACACACACACAGAGACAGACACACACACAGAGACACACACACACACACACACACACACACACACACACACACACACACAGAGACACACACACGCACAGACACACACATACAGACACACACACACACACACAAAAACGTAAAACGTAGCGGTGGAGAAGGCGCCTAAAACCAGTCTGTGTCTTCTTCTTCTCTTCCCCGTCTAGGCGTACGCGGGCCGCTCGGGAAGTTGCTCCCAGCTCCGAGTGATCTTCTCCTTCTACGCCTCCACCATCGTCGCCGCTCTGGACGCCGTGGACAACGTGTCCGACACCATCATCGCCAAACTGCTGCCCTACATCAACAAGGTACAGGACTCGCTCTGCACACACACGCACGCACGCACACACACACACGCACGCGCGCGCGCGCACGCACGCACGCACGCACGCACGCACGCACGCACGCACGCACGCACGCACGCACGCACGCACGCACGCACACACACACACACACACACACACACACACACACACACACACACACACACACACAGAGAAATGATTGTGTTCCTGTTGTTTTTAATATCCGTGAACGTTAAACGTTAATCCTGCAGGGTCTGAAGTCGCCGCTGACGGACTACAAAGCCGCCACCTACATGATCGTGTGCCAGCTGGCGGTGAAGGTGGTGATGGAGGCGAGTCTGGTCGACACTCTGGCCGCGCACGTCGCCAAGTCTCTGCTCCGAGCGCCCGTGTTGGCCAGGGAGGGCGTGGGCTGCCTCACCGTGCTGCTGCAGAACCAGAAGGATGGCGCCGCCGGGCCCAGGTACCCGCACGCACACACACACATAGAGACACACACAGACAATGGGAACAACAGTCTTTGAAATCAGTCCAGTATTAAGCAAGAAACAAGCTGTAATGTAACGTTAATCCGTCAGTTAGCGTACACTAAACTCAACCAGACTCCATGTAAATAATCAGGACTGTTATCATCGTCAAACACACTTCATTCAAATTGGACAAAAACTAAATAAAACTACCAAAAGCCGTCTTGGTTCATCTTTCCACTGTTCCAACAATCACCACTCTGGTCTGGTTGGAATAAACCCTTAATTCACCCATTTACATGTGGAGATATGCTGGCTCTATACACGCTAAAAGTAGTGATTATTTACATGGAGTCTGGCTCTATACACGCTAAAAGTAGTGATTATTTACATGGAGTCTGGCTCTATACACGCTAAAAGTCCTGATTATTTACATGGAGTCTGGCTCTATACACGCTAAAAGTAGTGATTATTTACATGGAGTCTGGCTCTATACACGCTAAAAGTAGTGATTATTTACATGGAGTCTGGCTCTATACACGCTAAAAGTCCTGATTATTTACATGGAGTCTGGCTCTATACACGCTAAAAGTAGTGATTATTTACATGGAGTCTGGCTCTATACACGCTAAAAGTCCTGATTATTTACATGGAGTCTGGCTCTATACACGCTAAAAGTCCTGATTATTTACATGGAGTCTGGCTCTATACACGCTAAAAGTCCTGATTATTTATATGGAGTCTGGCTCTATACACGCTAAAAGTAGTGATTATTTACATGGAGTCTGGCTCTATACACGCTAAAAGTCCTGATTATTTACATGGAGTCTGGCTCTATACACGCTAAAAGTAGTGATTATTTACATGGAGTCTGGCTCTATACACGCTAAAAGTCCTGATTATTTACATGGAGTCTGGCTCTATACACGCTAAAAGTAGTGATTATTTACATGGAGTCTGGCTCTATACACACTAAAAGTCCTGATTATTTACATGGAGTCTGGCTCTATACACGCTAAAAGTCCTGATTATTTACATGGAGTCTGGCTCTATACACGCTAAAAGTAGTGATTATTTACATGGAGTCTGGCTCTATACACGCTAAAAGTCCTGATTATTTACATGGAGTCTGGCTCTATACACGCTAAAAGTAGTGATTATTTACATGGAGTCTGGCTCTATACACGCTAAAAGTCCTGATTATTTACATGGAGTCTGGCTCTATACACGCTAAAAGTCCTGATTATTTACATGGAGTCTGGCTCTATACACGCTAAAAGTCCTGATTATTTACATGGAGTCTGGCTCTATACACGCTAAAAGTAGTGATTATTTACATGGAGTCTGGCTCTATACACGCTAAAAGTCCTGATTATTTACATGGAGTCTGGCTCTATACACGCTAAAAGTCCTGATTATTTACATGGAGTCTGGTGTGTTTGTTGTCAGACACGTAGAATAATAATCTGCGTCTGTCAGCGGCAGAAACAGAACTTTTAGTGGACGTTAACTGGAGAATCTCCTCCGTTTCTTCACGTGTGTTTGTCCGCAGAGCGTTTGAGCGTCTGGGTTCGATGCCGGCGTTGGCGTCCACGCTGCAGGCGATGGCGGCGGCACATGATGTCACTCCTCTGCTGCGCTACCTGCTGCCTCACCTGATCCACGCCGCGTTCACCTGCAGCTCAGGTGAGAACGGGAACCACAGCTTGATCTCTCTGAGCTCTTTGGTGATAAAACCGGTTGAATCCTTTTCATTATAGTTTACCTGTCTGTCTGTTAGTGTGTGTGTGTGTGTGTTGCTGTTGTGTGTGTGTGTGTGTGTGTGTAGCTGTTGTGTGTGTGTGTGTGTGTGTGTGTGTAGCTGTTGTGTGTGTGTGTGTGTGTGTGTGTGTGTGTGTGTTGCTGTTGTGTGTGTGTGTGTGTGTGTGTAGCTGTTGTGTGTGTGTGTGTGTGTGTGTGTGTGTTGCTGTTGTGTGTGTGTGTGTGTAGCTGTTGTGCGTGTTGTGTGAGAGAAGTTTACCTGTCTGGTTCTGTGTCTCAGGTGAGAAGCAGACGGAGGACCTGGCCGTGTTGGAGTCCGTCCTGCAGTGCGTCCCTCTGACCGGCGGTCTGGACCGGACCGTGGCTCGGTAAACAACCCCCCCCCCACACTTAACGAGCTCTAACTTAACGAGCTCTAACTTAACGAGCTCTAAATGACTTCATTCATCACCTGGTAGCAGGATCACAGCTGATTGGAACTGATCTGGGATCTGCATTCACTCTGATCATGTTCATCAGCACATGCCCTTCACCACAGACAGGCAGACAGACCACACACACTCTGTCACACACACACACACACACTCTCACACACACTCTCACACACACACACACACACACACACACTCTGTCACACACACACACACACACAGACAGGCAGAGCGGTCGGTCCGATAGTCCAGCTGTGGTGCTCTTGAACAGAACGTGTTGATCAGGTGTGTGTGTGTGTGTGTTTGTGTGTGTGTGTGTGTGTGTGTGTGTGTGTGTGTGTGTTGCTCCTGAAGGTTGCTGCTGGACCAGTACCTGAGTCAGACTCAACTCTCAGATGAAAACATGTCGGAGTTGGACCGCCGGCTGCTTCCTCTGGTCCGCCTGCTGGAGACCAGGTGAGTCTCTCTCCGTCTACCTGAGTCTTTATTTATTATTATTATTATTATTATTATTATTATTTATTACTGTTTAACTGTCACATCCTTAACAAGAGTCAGGGAATATTCTAATTTGGGCTGCAACTAAGTCACACACACACACACACACACACACACACACACACACACACACACACACACACACACACACACACACACACACACACACAGAGACACACACACACACACACAGAGACACACACACACACACACACACACAGAGACACACACACACACACACACAGAGACACACACACACACACACACACACACACACAGAGACACACACACACACACACAGAGACACACACACACACACACACACACACACACACACACACACACACACACACACACACACACACACACACACCGTGTTGAGGAGTGACCCCTGTCTTGTATTAGCAGAGCGTGTTAGCATTAGCAGAGCGTGTTAGCATTAGCGGAGCGTGTTAGCATTAGTGGAGCGTGTTAGCATTAGCAGAGCGTGTTAGCATTAGCATCAGCTGTGCGTTTGTCTCCGTCAGGTACTGTGCGGCTCTGGACGGCGTCCTCGCCGCTCACGTCAGCAGCAGCGAGCAGAAACATCTCTTCCACCGCTTCCTCTCTCTGTCCACGAGCAGCGGGAAACACCAGGTACACCTCGCCGTTGTGTTAGGCCAAACACACCTGCGCCGGGCGCCTACGCCCTTAACGTTGTATTTTGATTTATCGTCTTTGTCACCCCCCCCCCCCCCCTCTGTTTCCAGATAATGGGCGACTCGGACACGTCGCTGCTCCTGAGTCTGCAACACCCGCAGCCGTCGGTCCGAGTCTCGGCCCTGGAGCACCTGATGGGCGCCATCGCCTCCGGACAGGTACGGGCCTGCAGCTCTCACTCCCAACCTCAAAATTTTCTGACATTTTTGGAACTTTTTATGTATTGTATTTTAACTTTTTTTTTTATTTAAAGAAATTTCCGAAACATTTTTGTGACTTTTTCTACTTTTTATTTTTATTTTTTTATTTTTTTTCAACTTTCTTCCGACGTTTTTGTCGTTTTTTTTTTATTTGACCAACTCCACGACTTTTCTCCCGTCACCACAGAACCAAATATTCTGGAGAATATTTCACCGTCAGTACTGCCGACGTTGTCTTCGCTGTAATCAGATCATTTAACATGAAGTATTCTACTGCTGGAGGTCATGTTATCAACGGGAAACATCCATGTGTAGCAGCAGCGCCACGTCAGACACCTTTCTGGTGTGTAAAGACGTAGAAAACGCCACGCAGCCGCCACGCCGGGCTCACGCCACGCAGCCAGCGTGCAGGAGCCCTTATTGGGCCAATTCTTTTAGGTTTTTAGACTAACTTCCTGACCGTGTTTCCTCTCGGCAGCAGCAGAGTTTGGACGAAACCTTCCTGAAGGACGCCGTCCTGGAGCGCCTGCGGGACGACGTGCTGGAGGTCGTGGCCGCCGCGCTCAAAGTCCTGGAGGTCAGTGAGATTATCAATGGTCGTCATGGCGACAGGGCTGCAGCGGTGCGCCCCCCCCTCCCCCCCCGCCCACCCACTTGCAGGCCTGTCAGCTGACGGTGTTGTTGTGTTCAGGTGCTGTTGGACGTGTTGGACCCCGAGGACGCCGTGTCGTGTTTACTGTCCCTGCTGCACCGCGTGGATCTGTCGGCGGCCGAGCACTGGTCAGTGAACTACACACTGTGTGTGTGTGTGTGTGTGTGTGTGTGTGTGTGTGTGTGTGTGTGTGTGTGTGTGTGTGTGTGTGTGCGTGCGCGCGCGCGCGCGTGTGTGTGTCTGTGTGTTAGAATAAGCATCATTTCATTAAAATCAAACTTAATTTACTTGAGTTAATAAAATGTGTCTGTGTTGCAGCCTGCAATGCATTATGGGAGATGTAGTTTAACAATACATATTTTTATAGAAATGAGTTTGGATCATTTTAAAGTCTTCATTTTGTTTTTATTCTGCATCGTTTTACTGATATATATTATATTGTTTTATATATATATATATATATATATATATATATATATATATATATATATATATATATGTATATATATATATGTATGTATATATATATGTATATATATATGTATGTATATATATATGTATGTATATATGTATGTATGTATATATGTATATATATATATTTGTATATATATATATATATATATATATATATATATATATATATATATATATATGTGTGTATGTGTGTGTGTGTGTGTGTGTGTGTGTGTGTGTGTGTGTGTTGAATAACGTTTTTGTGAATGATAACTTCACGTGTCTCCGGTAACTCTGAGCTCCGTGTCGTCTCCTCCAGGCTGCCGGTGCTGAAGGAGGCGGTGCGTTTGCTGTCCGACCCACGGCTGGGAAAGGGGGACGCCGATCTGCTGCAGAGAACTGGCTGGAGGCTGCTGCCCTTCCTGGTGATCACCTCCGTCTCGCAGCTCCGCCTCGCCGCCTGCGTCGCCAAATCCTCCGTTGTCGCCCAACACCCGCTGACCCAGAACTGGGCTCAAGGTAAACGGGCCGAACCAGTTCCCTGCAGAGAGTTCAGTCAGTCAGCGTCCACTAAAAGTTCTGTTTCTGCCACTGACAGACTTGTGGGTAAAGAGTAAGATCCTTGTAGTTTAACATGGAACAGCCCCGAAATCACCATCACCAAACTACACCAGACTCCATGTAAATAATCAGGACTTTTATCACCGTAAAACACACTTCATTCAAAGTGGACAGAAACTAAATAAAACTACCAAAAGCCGTCTTGGTTCATCTTTCCACTGTTCCAACAATCACCACTCTGGTCTGGTTGGAATAAACCCTTAATTCACCCATTTACATGTGGAGATATGCTGGCTCTATACACGCTAAAAGTCCTGATTATTTACATGGAGTCTGGCTCTATACACGCTAAAAGTAGTGATTATTTACATGGAGTCTGGCTCTATACACGCTAAAAGTCCTGATTATTTACATGGAGTCTGGCTCTATACACGCTAAAAGTCCTGATTATTTACATGGAGTCTGGCTCTATACATGCTAAAAGTCCTGATTATTTACATGGAGTCTGGCTCTATACACGCTAAAAGTAGTGATTATTTACATGGAGTCTGGCTCTATACATGCTAAAAGTCCTGATTATTTACATGGAGTCTGGCTCTATACACGCTAAAAGTCCTGATTATTTACATGGAGTCTGGCTCTATACACGCTAAAAGTCCTGATTATTTACATGGAGTCTGGTGGGCATAAGTGGACAAAAACTGACAGTTTAAAGTTACATTGCAGCTTTTTTTCTTGGTTAATACACAGAAACATGGAGATAGGGTGACTTTGGTTTGTTAAGAAGAAGAAGTTTGTAGTTTTATTGGTGGTCACGTGTCTGACTGTTTCTCACGCAGAGCTGGATGAGGTGACGGCGAAGAGCTCTGAACACGACTTCCTGGGTTTGGCCAACGAGCGTCTCGTCTCCACGCTGACCAAGAACCTGACGACCATGGAGACCTTCTCCAGGCGGGACGCCGTGAGTCTCTGTGTGAACGTTGTGTTGTGTGTCTGTATGTCTGAACGTTGTGTGTGTGTCTCTGTGTGCGTCAGCTGGAGAAGCTGTGTGTGTCTGAACATTGTGTTGTGTTTGTGTGCGTCAGCTGGAGAAGCTGTGTGTGTGCGTGGAGCAGCAGCAGCGGGGCGCGGGCCCCATGGCGAGGGTCTCCTTCCTGGTTCTGACCAGGACTCTGCTGCTGGGCCTGGGCGACCTGAGCGAGACGCAGCACCTGCTGACGGCTCAGAGAGTCTACACGCTGCTGCTGGACGCCATCAGGGACGCCGCCACCAACGCTCAGGTCAGACCGCCTGCAGCTTCCTGTTTCCTGTTTCCTGAACACGCAGAATGTGAAATCAAATCTAACCACAAATTATTAGGAAGATTTTATATTCATAGAAGACAATAAATTATAGATGATAATAATCCTGAATTCATTAAAAATAACGCACACACACAGACACACACACACACACACAGACACACACACACACACACAGACACACACACACACACACACACACACACACACACACACACACACACATATACAGTTAATTAAAAACAACATTACATTTGTTTATTTGTTTGCATTTCTCTCTGTTGACTGAGCCCCACCCCCTAATGACCACTGTGTGTGTGTGTGTGTGTGTGTGTGTGTCTGTGTGTGTGTGTGTGTGTGTGTCTGAACAGGAAGTGGAGCGCCGTGGCTCCGCCCACTCGTCCTTCTCTGAAGCTCTGACTCAGTTCCTGTACTCTGACCGAACGTTCAGCGGCGTCCTCATCTCTCTGCTCCGAGACTTCATCTGCTCGCTCCGTTGCCACGACGCCTCCTTCAAAGGTTACACACACACACACACACACACACACACACACACGCAAAAAAGACACAGAATACACAAATAAGTGTGAAAAACGCCAACAAAACGCCCAAAATCCGTTGGAGCATCCGCCCTAAGTGACGGTCCTGGTTGTGTGTGTTTGTGCAGGTGAGGCGTGGTGGAACCCAGAGAAGCTGGACACTAACACCTGCTGTTACCTGGGGCTCACCTGTCGCCTCTTCAGCCTCATCATGAGCGGCGCCGCCGAGGGGCCGGCCGCCGCCAGCTTCAGAGACCTGATGAAGCTGCTCATACAGGTATGAGGTCACTTCCTGTTGACTATAACTGACGCTGACGCACGCCTGTGATTCATCAGAGATCCAGGAAACGTATATACTTTATAATTTAACTTCATTGTTTTTTAACCTGGACTCTCTTTTCCCACGTTCGCCAAACCCACCAGACTCCATGCAAATAATCACTACTTTTATCATCGTAAAACCCACTTCGTTCAAAGTGGACAGAAACAAAATAAAACTACCAAAAGCCGTCTTGGTTCATCTTTCCACTGTTCCAACAATCACCACTCTGGTCTGGTTGAAATAAACCCTTAATTCACCCATTTACATGTGGAGATATGCTGGCTCTATACACGCTAAAAGTAGTGATTATTTACATGGAGTCTGGCTCTATACACGCTAAAAGTCCTGATTATTTACATGGAGTCTGGCTCTATACACGCTAAAAGTAGTGATTATTTACATGGAGTCTGGCTCTATACACGCTAAAAGTAGTGATTATTTACATGGAGTCTGGCTCTATACACGCTAAAAGTCCTGATTATTTACATGGAGTCTGGCTCTATACACGCTAAAAGTCCTGATTATTTACATGGAGTCTGGCTCTATACACGCTAAAAGTCCTGATTATTTACATGGAGTCTGGCTCTATACACGCTAAAAGTAGTGATTATTTACATGGAGTCTGGCTCTATACACGCTAAAAGTCCTGATTATTTACATGGAGTCTGGCTCTATACATGCTAAAAGTAGTGATTATTTACATGGAGTCTGGCTCTATACATGCTAAAAGTAGTGATTATTTACATGGAGTCTGGCTCTATACACGCTAAAAGTAGTGATTATTTACATGGAGTCTGGCTCTATACATGCTAAAAGTAGTGATTATTTACATGGAGTCTGGCTCTATACACGCTAAAAGTCCTGATTATTTACATGGAGTCTGGCTCTATACACGCTAAAAGTCCTGATTATTTACATGGAGTCTGGCTCTATACACGCTAAAAGTAGTGATTATTTACATGGAGTCTGGTGGGCAGAAACAGAACTTTTCGTGGAGGCTGACTGACGGTTTGTGCTCTCTGTGTCTTCCAGGTTCACCTGGCCGAGCCGGTGATGCTCTTCCGCTTCCTGTGCCTGCTGTGGGGATACGGCAGTAACCATGGAGACCAGCTGGACGTGAAGGTGGGCGCCGTCCTGCAGACTCAGGCGCTTTACATGGGCGGAGCTCTTCTGAGTGCCACGCCGCCCGCCGTGATGCAGGAGCTGCTCGCCGCCGACTCGCCCGGTAAAAGAGAGATATAGTCTGTCTGTCTCTCTAACCTGTCTGTCTGTCTGTCTCTCTAACCTGTCTGTCTCTCTAACCTGTCTGTCTGTCTGTCTCTCTAACCTGTCTGTCTGTCTGTCTCTCTAACCTGTCTGTCTGTCTGTCTCTCTAACCTGTCTGTCTGTCTGTCTCTCTAACCTGTCTGTCTGTCTCTCTAACCTGTCTGTCTGTCTGTCTCTCTAACCTGTCTGTCTGTCTCTCTAACCTGTCTGTCTGTCTGTCTCTCTAACCTGTCTGTCTGTCTGTCTCTCTAACCTGTCTGTCTCTCTAACCTGTCTGTCTGTCTGTCTCTCTAACCTGTCTGTCTGTCCCTTAGTGTTCCCGTCGTTGCTCTGCTGTCTCACGTCTCCGCTCCGTGAGGTCCGGAGGGCGGCCCTCGCCGCTCTGCAGAGCCTATCGGCAGCCGGCGCGTCTCCCTTCCAGCCAATCACAGAGAGGCTCCTGAAGACGTCCGAGGAGATCCTGGCCGACCCGTCCTACCTGAGCCAGGTGAGGCACACAAAGACTGATTGATTAAATTAGTCTCCAGCTGTTCCGATAATACATTAATGGGTTCAGGTAAACGTGTGTGACGGCATCTTGTAGTTTCTTCACTCCTCTGTGTTCTTCTTCGTTGGTGTGATCCCTGCAGGCTCTCGGCGGTCTCCATGACGACGTAGTTTCTGCCAAAGTGAAGTCTCAGCAGAAGAAGAAGCTTGAGACGGCGCTGCATCTTCTTCTGCAGAGCGTGCAGACGCCGTGCTGCCCGTCGTACAGCGCCGGAGGCCTGCTGCAAGCGCTCAGCCTCGTCAACGGACCGGTGAGAGAGACACACACGCACACACACACACACACACACACACACACACACACACACTCACACTCACTCAACGTCCTGCCGTTTCATTGCTGTATCGTCTTCTTCTTCTCTTCTCCTCTCAGTGCGTCCTGTCCCACCTGCTCCCGGTTCTGGACCGGCTGCTGGAGCAGAGCAGCCCCGACGCCCCCCCCCTGCTGCGGGCCGAGGCCCAGCTCATGCAGCTGGTCCTGGGGAAGTTCAGCGAGGCTTCGGCGCCGCTGCTGGCCGAGGACCAGAACTGTTTGGATCTGTTCATTAGAGCGCTGAGGAGCTCGGTTCAGCCGCACGCAGACATCCCCAGCTGCCAGATCATCGCCCTGGAACAGGTATTATACCACGGTTACCGGGGTTACACTAGGTATTATACCAGGGTTACCGGGGTTACACTAGGTATTATACCATGGTTACCAGGGTTACAATAGGTATTATACCAGGGTTACACTAGGTATTGTACCAGGGTTACACTAGGTATTATACCAGGGTTACACTAGGTATTATAGCATGGTTACACTAGGTATTATACCAGGGTTACACTAGGTATTATACCAGGATTACACTAGGTATTATACCAGGGTTACACTAGGTATTATACCAGGGTTACACTAGGTATTATACCAGGGTTACACTAGGTATTATACCAGGGTTACGCTAGGTATTATACCAGGGTTACACTAGGTATTATACCAGGGTTACACTAGGTATTATACCAGGGTTACGCTAGGTATTATACCAGGGTTACACTAGGTATTATACCAGGGTTACACTAGGTATTATACCATGGTTACACTAGGTATTATACCAGGGTTACACTAGGTATTATACCAGGGTTACACTAGGTATTATACCAGGGTTACACTAGGTATTATACCAGGGTTACACTAGGTATTATACCAGGGTTACACTAGGTATTATATCACGGATCACGGTTCCCAGGGTTACACTAGGTATTATATCACGGTTCCCAGGGTTACACTAGGTATTATATCACGGTTCCCAGGGTTACACTAGGTATTATACCAGGGTTACACTAGGTATTATACCAGGGTTACACTAGGTATTATACCATGGTTACACTAGGTATTGTACCAGGGTTACACTAGGTATTATACCAGGATTACACTAGGTATTATACCAGGGTTACACTAGGTATTATACCAGGGTTACACTAGGTATTATACCAGGGTTACACTAGGTATTATACCATGGTTACACTAGGTATTGTACCAGGGTTACACTAGGTATTATACCAGGATTACACTAGGTATTATACCAGGGTTACACTAGGTATTATACCAGGGTTACACTAGGTATTATACCAGGATTACACTAGGTATTATACCAGGGTTACACTAGGTATTATACCATGGTTACACTAGGTATTATACCAGGGTTACACTAGGTATTATACCAGGGTTACACTAGGTATTATACCAGGGTTACACTAGGTATTATACCATGGTTACACTAGGTATTATACCAGGGTTACACTAGGTATTATACCAGGGTTACACTAGGTATTATACCAGGGTTACACTAGGTATTATACCAGGGTTACACTAGGTATTATACCAGGGTTACACTAGGTATTATACCAGGGTTACACTAGGTATTATACCAGGGTTACACTAGGTGTTATACCATGGTTACACTAGGTATTATACCAGGGTTACACTAGGTATTATACTAGGGTTACAGTAGGTATTATACCAGGGTTACACTAGGTATTATACTAGGGTTACAGTAGGTATTATACCAGGGTTACACTAGGTATTATACTAGGGTTACACTAGGTATTATACCAGGGTTACACTAGGTATTATACCAGGGTTACACTAGGTATTATACCAGGGTTACACTAGGTATTATACCATGGTTACACTAGGTATTATACCAGGGTTACACTAGGTATTATACCAGGGTTACACTAGGTATTATACCAGGGTTACACTAGGTATTATACCAGGGTTACACTAGGTATTATACCAGGGTTACGCTAGGTATTATACCAGGGTTACACTAGGTATTATACCAGGGTTACACTAGGTATTATACCAGGGTTACCGGGGTTACCGGGGTTACACTAGGTATTATACCATGGTTACCAGGGTTACAATAGGTATTATACCAGGGTTACACTAGGTATTGTACCAGGGTTACACTAGGTATTATACCAGGGTTACACTAGGTATTATACCAGGGTTACACTAGGTATTATACCAGGGTTACACTAGGTATTGTACCAGGGTTACACTAGGTATTGTACCAGGGTTACACTAGGTATTATACCAGGGTTACACTAGGTATTATACCAGGGTTACACTAGGTATTATACCAGGGTTACAGTAGGTATTATACCAGGGTTACACTAGGTGTTATACCATGGTTACACTAGGTATTATACCAGGGTTACACTAGGTATTATACTAGGGTTACAGTAGGTATTATACCAGGGTTACACTAGGTATTATACTAGGGTTACACTAGGTATTATACCAGGGTTACACTAGGTATTATACCAGGGTTACACTAGGTATTATACCAGGGTTACACTAGGTATTATACCATGGTTACACTAGGTATTATACCAGGGTTACACTAGGTATTATACCAGGGTTACACTAGGTATTATACCAGGGTTACACTAGGTATTATACCAGGGTTACACTAGGTATTATACCATGGTTACACTAGGTATTATACCAGGGTTACACTAGGTATTATACCAGGGTTACACTAGGTATTATACCAGGGTTACACTAGGTATTATACCAGGGTTACACTAGGTATTATACCAGGGTTACGCTAGGTATTATACCAGGGTTACGCTAGGTATTATACCAGGGTTACACTAGGTATTATACCAGGGTTACCGGGGTTACCGGGGTTACACTAGGTATTATACCATGGTTACCAGGGTTACAATAGGTATTATACCAGGGTTACACTAGGTATTGTACCAGGGTTACACTAGGTATTATACCAGGGTTACACTAGGTATTATACCAGGGTTACACTAGGTATTATACCAGGGTTACACTAGGTATTGTACCAGGGTTACACTAGGTATTGTACCAGGGTTACACTAGGTATTATACCAGGGTTACACTAGGTATTATACCAGGGTTACACTAGGTATTATACCATGGTTACACTAGGTATTATACCAGGGTTACACTAGGTATTATACCAGGGTTACACTAGGTATTATACCAGGGTTACACTAGGTATTATACCAGGGTTACACTAGGTATTATACCAGGGTTACACTAGGTATTATACCAGGGTTACCGGGGTTACACTAGGTATTATACCATGGTTACCAGGGTTACAATAGGTATTATACCAGGGTTACACTAGGTATTGTACCAGGGTTACACTAGGTATTATACCAGGGTTACACTAGGTATTATACCAGGGTTACACTAGGTATTATACCAGGGTTACACTAGGTATTATACCAGGGTTACACTAGGTATTATACCAGGGTTACACTAGGTATTGTACCAGGGTTACACTAGGTATTATACCAGGGTTACACTAGGTATTATACCAGGGTTACACTAGGTATTGTACCAGGGTTACACTAGGTATTGTACCAGGGTTACACTAGGTATTATACCAGGGTTACACTCTGTATTATACCATGGTTACACTAGGTATTGTACCAGGGTTACACTAGGTATTATATCACGGTTCCCAGGGTTCATATTCTTCTTTCTGCAGATGACGAAGCCGTTGTTCTCGGCGCTCGACGGCGCGCCCGCGGTGCAGCAGAAGCTGCTGGCGGTGATGTTCGACGTGTTGGTGGAGAGCCGGAGTCCTCTGGTGGCCAACACCATCAGCAGTGCCTTCAAAGCGGTGAGAACTGCGTTTTCCTTTAGAGTATTTTTTGGGGCATTTTTAGGCCTTTTATTGACAGGACATCTGAAGAAACAAATAGAGAGAGAGAGAGAGAGAGAGAGTGACCTGCAGCAAAGGGCCGCAGGTCGGAGTCGAACCCTGGCCCGCTGCCTCGAGGAGTATACCTCTACATATGGGCGCCCGTTCTACCAACTGAGCTAACCGGGCGCCCTACATTTCTGTCACTTTTTGACACTTTTCAGACACCTTTTTGTCGCTTTCTTTGACATTTTTGGCCCCTATTTTTGATGCTTTTGACACATTTTTCCTTTGAGTGTGTGTGTGCGTGTTTGTGTGTGTGTTGCGTGCGTGACTTTTTTTTATCATATTTCTGTCACTTTTCTAGACATTTGTGGCCCCTATTTTTAATGCTTTTGACATATTTTTTCCTGAATTTTCTCTGTTTTTTATGACACTTTTTTTTAAAAATGTTTTTGTCTCTTTTTAGACATTTCAGTTGTTTTTACTTTTTGACACATTTTCTCTGTTTTTCTGGCGCTTTCTGATGATTTTGATGCTTTCTTTGAAGTGTTTTGTTTCTTTTTGTGTCTGTTCCTTCTGACTCTGTCTTTAAACACGACGCCACGTCCCCGGCATGGTTGTCGTCAGCCCTCTAACTTTGTTTCCTTGGCGACAGATCGCGGTGGACGCCCAGCTGGTGGCCAATGAGCTCGCTCCGCCGGAGAAACCCAAAGTGAGCGTGACGGTGCAGCAGAGCCGCCGCAGCCGGATGACTCCGAGGTTCACGAGTTCATTATTTTATTATCAAAACAAGATATGAAGTTCATTTAATACATTTAAATCTTTAGCTTAAATTAGAAAAGGCTCAAACCTTTCCAACGTTTCAGACACGATTATTTTCCCTTGAATCATTTTGGTGTGTGTGTGTGTGTGTGTGTGTGTGTGTGTGTGTGTGTGTGTGTGTGTGTGTGTGTGTGTGTGTGTGTGTGTGTGTGTGTGTGTGTGTGTGTGTGGAGTGAGTGTGTGGGTGTGTGTGTGTGTGTGTGGAGTGAGTGTGTGTGTGTGTGTGAGAGAGAATGTGTGTGTGAGAGAGAGAGAGAATGTGTGTGGAGTGAGTGTGTGTGTGTGGAGTGAGTGTGTGTGGAGTGAGTGTGTGTGTGTGGAGTGAGTGTGTGTGTGTGTGGAGTGAGTGAGTGTGTGTGTGTGTGAGAGTGTGTGTGTGTGAGAGAGAGAATGTGTGTGTGTGTGAGAGAGAATGTGTGTGTGTGTGTGTGTGGGAGAGAGAATGTGTGTGTGTGTGTGTGTGTGTGTGTAATATGTACATATTAATATATACATATTTTCCGAGTGTCTAACTTTCATTAAATGTACAAACATGTTTTCTCAATTTTTTGCCTTTTTTCAGCATTTTTTCTTGATGTTTCTGACTCTTTTTTGACCTTTTTAGTCTCTTTTCTTCCCAGGTGTTGTTGTTGTAGGCTGACGGTCAGACACACCAGATATAAAGATATAAAGTGTGTTCAGACTGGAGAGGAACCGTTGTTAAAGCAGACCTGAACCCTGGGAGGAAGGGCTCAAACCTGCTCCTGGGTGTGTGTGTTTCAAAGAGCTGAGATGTTAACGTTGTTGTTTCTCCGATCAGGAAGCCTCAGGAGGGCGCCGGCGGTGATGGCGCTGGCGGCGACGGCCCAGACGGCGGCGCTGTGTCGTGGCGGAGAGTCACTCTGATCCTGGAGCTGCTGCAGCACAAGAAGAAGCTGCAGAGAGCGCAGACGCTGGTACCCGTTCTGTTCGCTCTGCTCGCCAGGTAAACACTCAACACGGGAATCTGCAGTACTCAGACCCTTTACTGCAGTACTCAGGTCCTTTACTGCAGTACACAGATCCTTTACTGCAGTGTGTGTGTGTGTGTGTGTCTCTGTATCACTGTGTGTGTGTGTGTGTGTGTGTGTGTGTGTGTGTGTGTGTGTGTGTCTCTGTATCACCGTGTGTGTGTGTGTGTGTGTGTGTGTGTGTGTGTGTGTGTGTGTGTGTGTGTGTGTGTGTGTGTGTGTGTGTGTGTTACTTGATTGTGTGTGTGTGTGTTTTACCTGATTGTGTGTGTGTGTGTCTCCAGGACTCTGGAGCCGTGTCCCAGCGATCACACCAACATGGAGTACACCAAACAGCTGCTGCTCAGCTGTCTGCTCAACGTCCTGCACAAACTGAGTCCGGACGGCGGCGCCGTGGCAACCGGTACGTCCTCACACGGAGGACGCAAACGTCCTTTCTGTCTTTCTTAGAAATATATGTATATGTAAGTGAGACTCTCTTCTCCCTGATTGGTCTGCAGACGTGCTGGATGAGGAGAAGTTCAGCGTGGAGCTGGTGGTTCAGGTCATCAGAGCATCCGACGTGCCGCAGACGCATCACCACGCTCTGCTGCTGCTGGGCGCCGCCGCTGCCGTCTTCCCCGTGAGTGACGTTTTTCCAGTTTGTACAACAAATTTCGACGAGGTGTCCATTGTCAGGTATTAATGGACGACGGCGAGGCGTGAACCGTCCGACGCGCAGGACGGTTGCCTCCGCCGAACAATCATTCCCATCCATCAGGTTCTAATGCAACGCAAACGTTGTTCACTCCTCCAGGAAATAGGAAAACCTTAGATACGACTTTGCCACCCTTAGCAACCGGAGATGTTTATAGTCCGCTCAGCTGATAGAATCCTTCAGCTCCGCTACGAGCCAGAAGGCTAACGCTATGCTAACTAACGCTATGCTAACTAACGCTATGCTAGCAAGATCCAAAGTCAATAACATTGTGTACAGTTGGCAATCAGTAAAAATAATTTGACAGTATGTTAAACAACAAGACAAGCTAGCTATCAGCCATGTCATTGTCCCCAAAACAATATAACGACTTTTACGAACAATTTGATCCGCGATGTGTAACGTTACTGTCGGCCGCAACAGCGCAGCCTGGAGCAGCGACCTGAACAGTGAACGGGATGTGAGATAACGTTATTCTCTGGGAAACAAAGTCAGTCCAGAGCGGAAATATAACTTACTACTTGCAGCGTGTGTGTTAGCGCCATCCTGTGGTGTTCAGAGGACGAGTTGGAAATAACAGATCCACATTTCCTTTTTGATTTAATGTAGCGCATTGATTTCGTTATTGATTTAACAGTAAACAGTCCGTTTCACCGGAACACCTTTACTAGGTGTCCTATATCACTTTTTTATGGACACCCAGCAGCCAATCAGAATCGAGTATTCACCCAGACCATGGTATAATGTGTGATATAATGTGATATGTGTGGTAATGTGTGTGTGGTAATGTGTCATAATGTGATACAATGTGTGATAATGTGATATAATGTGTGATGTGTCTTCCCTCCAGGAGAAAGTTCTTCACAACATCATGCCGATCTTCACCTTTATGGGCGCCAACATCATGCGTCTGGACGACGCCTACAGCTTCCGGGTCATCGACCGGACGGTGCAGATGGTCATTCCTGCTCTCATTCAGGTAAACGCTTCACTCACAGGCTCTCATCCAGGTAAACACTTCACTCACAGGCTCTCATCCAGGTAAACACTTCACTCACAGGCTCTCATCCAGGTAAACATGTTACTACCATTTAAAATATTACACATGTTTACAATGCTCTCTCTCTCCCCCTCCCTCTCTCTCAGGCCCAGCAGCTGTCTGACGGCAGCGCTTCGTCTACCCTCGTCTCCGTGGTGACGCGGATCGTGCACGTGTTTGCCGACGCTCTCCCCCACGTCCCGGAGCACCGGCGGCTGCCCATCCTCAGTCAGCTGGTCACCACGCTGGGCCCCGCCCACTTCCTCTGGGTTCTGATGCTGCTGCTTTTCAAGCTGCACGCCACTCAGAGCGCCGCGCAGACCGTCGCCAGCGACAAGGCAAGGCATTGTGGGAGTCGTAGTCTGAAATGTATACGTATAAATGCTGAGTTTGACTGTCTGACAACATTATGAAAGGATCCCTACAGTGAAAGGTCGCTAGCGCTAAACGAACCAGACTCCATGTAAATAATCACTACTTTTAGCGTGTTTAGAGCCAGACTCCATGTAAATAATCACTACTTTTAGCGTGTTTAGAGCCAGACTCCATGTAAATAATCACTACTTTTAGCGTGTATAGAGCCAGACTCCATGTAAATAATCAGGACTTTTAGCGTGTATAGAGCCAGACTCCATGTAAATAATCAGGACTTTTAGCGTGTATAGAGCCAGACCCCATGTAAATAATTAGGACTTTTAGCGTGTATAGAGCCACACTCCATGTAAATAATCAGGACTTTTAGCGTGTATAGAGCCAGACTCCATGTAAATAATCAGGACTTTTAGCGTGTATAGAGCTAGACTCCATGTAAATAATCAGGACTTTTAGCGTGTATAGAGCCAGACTCCATGTAAATAATCAGGACTTTTAGCGTGTATAGAGCCAGACTCCATGTAAATAATCAGGACTTTTAGTGTGTATAGAGCCAGACTCCATGTAAATAATCACTACTTTTAGCGTGTATAGAGCCAGACCCCATGTAAATAATTAGGACTTTTAGCGTGTATAGAGCCAGACTCCATGTAAATAATCAGGACTTTTAGTGTGTATAGAGCCAGACTCCATGTAAATAATCACTACTTTTAGCGTGTATAGAGCCAACGTATTTCCACATGTAAAAATATGTGTTTATTTCAACCTAAACTAGAGTTGTGATGTGTGTTTAGGATGAAGCTCTGGAGAAAGACGTGGACTTCTGGATTTCTCTCTGCTGTGAGTTCTCGGTAAACGATCAGCTGACCTCCATCATCAACATCCTCAACTTCCTCCTGCAGCTGCCGGACGACAGCGACGACGGTGAGAACCGCTTACATCAAACTCACGTCACGCAGACTCAAACTCACGTCACGCAGACTCAAACTCACGTCACGCAGACTCAAACTCACGTCACGCAGACTCAAACTCACGTCACGCAGACTCAAACTCACGTCACGCAGAATCAAACTCACGTCTCAAACTCACGTCACAGACTCAAACTCACGTCACGCAGACTCAAACTCACGTCACACAGACTCAAACTCACGTCACACAGAGTCAAACTCGCGTCTCAAACTCACGTCACAGACTCAAACTCACGTCACGCAGACTCAAACTCACGTCACGCAGACTCAAACTCACGTCACGCAGACTCAAACTCACGTCACCGACTCAAACTCACGTCACGCAGACTCAAACTCACGTCACGCAGACTCAAACTCACGTCACCGACTCAAACTCACGTCACCGACTCAAACTCACGTCACCGACTCAAACTCACGTCACCGACTCAAACTCGCGTCACGCAGACTCAAACTCGCGTCACGCAGACTCAAACTCGCGTCACGCAGACTCAAACTCACGTCACGCAGACTCAAACTCACGTCACGCAGACTCAAACTCTCTGAGTCACAGCAACGTCTCTGGGTATATCTGACTGTGTGTGTGTGTGTGTGTGTGTGTGTGTGTGTGTTCCCGCCGTCTGCAGCTCCCGTGCAGCGCTCTCTGAGCCGGCGTGGAGCGACCAGGAAGAAGAAGACTCCGGAGGAGGACGTGTTGGATCTGATCTTCAGTCCGGAGGCTCACAGCAGCAAAGAGCTGCGACACTTCAAGTTCCTGTCAGTCTGCTTCATGGCTCAGCTGCTAGGCTCCGCCAGCTTCATCGGGAAGGTGAGACACGCCACTAACTGCTACTTATTCACATTCAAAGGTAGGAAAAGGTGAACTGTAGCCTGGACGCCAGCCCAACGTAGCCCCGCCCACAGCATGACCACGTCAGGCCAGGTGAGCTGCAGCTTCAAGCCCGATTTACACGAGAACGCTCGCGGGTGAAAACGACAAAATATTTCATCAGATGAAAAAAAGTGAAACCACCCTCCAGAGTGGAAATCTTACCAGTCCCTCCAGAAAAACACAGAGTTTTTTTGTGATTGTTGCGGGCAAAAATCCTTGATTATGCGGCACGTTTTCTTAAAAAATGTGATGTAATATGCGGGATATTTATGCAGTTTTATGCAACGAAATTGCGGGAACTTGCAAAAACTGCGGTTTGATGAAAAAGAGAAACAAAGTGATTCCCCCCCAACACCGTGTTCTCACTAGGTGAAATTACATCACTTCATAACGTTCCCATGGCAACAGGGGAAAATGGCTGCTCTTGTGTGAAGTAGACGCAACATTTTTCAACTTTCTGCTGAGATATGTGTCTTTTTTGCAACTAAAATGCAAGATTATGAAATCATGCAAGCCCCGCATATTTTGCGCGGAAATCTGCAATTTATGCATTTATGTGTGTGTGTGTGTCAGGTTTCAGACGGGGGAGATGCGGTGGACGAGTCTCTGCAGCAAAGGTGAATTTCTCCAGAAGAAAACATTCAAACAGTTTCCAAAAAAGACACACACACACACACACACACAGACATATATATGACATGTATAATGACAAGGTCTCTTGTTGTTGCCGTTCTTGCAACCGTGTGTGTGTGTGTGTGTGTGTGTGTGTGTGTGTGTGTGTGTGTGTGTGTGTGTGTGTGTGTGTGTGTGTGTGTGTGTGTGTGTTCCAGGCTGCTGGAGGAGATCCTTCGCTACGTCCACAGCGTCGCTCGCTGCGTTGAGAGCAGCGCCGACAAACCCACCGCCAAGTTCTGGAGGGTTCTGCTCAATAAAAGCTACGATGTTCTGGATAAGGTAAATACGTCTGTGTGTGTGTGTGTGTGTGTGTGTGTGTGTGTGTGTGTGTGTGTGTGTGTCTGTGTGTGTGTGTCTGTGCGTGTGTGTGAGTGTGTGTGAGTGTGAGTGTGTGTGTGTGTGTGTGTGTGTGTGTGTGTGTGTGTGTGTGTGTTATCAATGTCATTTATGAAACAAATTCATCTTTGTGTAAATGTTGACGTTGTGGTTGTGTGACCAGGTGAACTCCCTGTTGCCCACGGATACCTTCATCTCGGTGATGAGGGGGCTGATGGGTAACGAGCTGCCGTCGGTGCGGAGGAAAGCCATGGAGCTGCTCAACAACAAGCTGACGCAGCGCTCGCTCTGGGACGCCTCGCAGGTAACGCCACTCGCCGTTTATCATTTCATAAACTCACGTTTCAATAAGATGAAGATCATTTACAGAAGTCTATGGCGGCGTGTCATAACTTAATAACTTCATAACCGTAATGAGTAGAAACATACCGTCTCCTGCAGCTGAAAGCTAACGCTCGCCGCGTTCTGCTGACGTCTTCGGCGTCTTCGTAGCCCGTTCAGAAGGTTTTTAATCGCCACCGACGCGCCTTAACTCCCAGAGTTAAAACAATATGTCTTTAACACCATGTTAAAGGGAAATCCTGTTTATATATTATTATTATTATTATTATTATTATTATAGAAACGCTATTTACACCAGAGTCGGCGAGCGTGTAAATAATCAGGACTTTTAGTGTCATTTTTTTGTCATTTCTTTCTACTTTTTTGTCAGATTTTGTCACTTTTTGTCATTTTTTCTACTTTTTTTCTACGTTTTTGTCACTTTCGTCGTTTTTTCTACTTCTGCTGATGTCTTCGGCGTCTTCGTAGCCCGTTCAGAAGGTTTTTAATCCGGCGTTTTTCGGGGTCTTTGTGCAATAAATCCAAACTAAGTCCTGAAGTTAAAGTCGGTTGCTTCCTGTCCGTGCGTCCCAGGTCTCCGTGCTGCTGCAGCTGACCGACGACCTGCTGAGCATTGTGGGTAAACGCGGCGGTGTGGAGGCGGAGCCGGCGATCAACCGCCAGACGGCTCTGTACAGCCTGAAGCTGCTCTGCCGCAGCGTGGGCTCGCAGCGCCGCGACGCCTTCGCCCCCGTGCTGCTGCGGGCCGTCGACATCGTCGCCGCGGCAGACGAGGACAGGAACGTGACGGGCAGCGCGCTGCTCTGCGTCGCCGAGCTGGTCGGCACGCTCAAGGCCCTCGCCATCCCACAGTTACCAAGGTAACCACACTTTTCTTTGACCGGTTTGATCGTTTTTGGCATTTTTTGTTCCAAGTTTAAAAAAACCCAATTATTGTTATTTCTGTGTTTTGTTGTTTATTTTCTATTTTTCACTTTGTGTGTGTGGCTGTGTGTGTGTGTGTGTGTGGCTGTGTGTGTGTGTGTGTGTGTGTGTGTCTGTGTGTGTGTGTCTGTGTGTGTGTCTGTGTCTGTGTGTGTGTGGCTGTGTGTGTGTGTGTGTCTGTGTGTGTGTGTGTGTGTGTGTGTCTGTGTGTGTGTGTGGCTGTGTGTGTGTGTGTGTGTGTGTGTGTGTCTGTGTGTGTCTGTGTGTGTGTGTGTGTGTGTGTGTGTGTGTGTGTGTGTGTGTGTGTGTGTGTGTGTGTGTCTGTGTGTGTCTGTGTGTGTGTGTGTGTGTGTGTGTGTGTGTGTGTGTGTGTGTGTGTGTGTGTGTGTGTGTGTGTGTGTGTGTGTCTGTGTGTGTGTGTGTGTGTGTGTCTGTGTGTGTGTGTTCAGGTTGATGCCGGCGGTGCTGCAGGCGCTGGCAGACAGGAAGGAGCTGCTGACCAATGAGATCTACCTGCTGAGTGCCGTCACGGCGCTGCAGCGCGTCACCGAGACGCTGCCGCACTTCATCAGCCCGTACCTGGACGACATCACCCAGCAGGTAAAACACACACACACACACACACACACACACACACACACACACACACACACACACACAGACACAGACGCACACACACACACACACACACAGACAGACAGACAGACAGACAGACAGACAGACACACACACACACACACACACACACATCTCCCCCTTTCATGTCTGTCCCCTTTAAGGGAAAAGCCCCAAAAAATAATCTTTAAAAAGTAAATAATAATAAAATATATTTCCAAGCTTGTGTTAGTTTCCTGTACCTTCCCGTCCCTGCAGGTGTGTCGGCTGACCCGTGTGGTCGCGTCTCCGTCTCCGTCCTCGGTGGCGTCCCAGCTGGCGGTGCGTCTGGCGTCCCTCCGGGGCACGCTGGCCACGGCGCTGCCCCCCCGCGTCCTGCTGCCCGCCGTCGCCCGCTGCTACAGCAGCATGGTGCTCAACAGGAAGGTGAGAGGCTCACGCCACTCTCGGACGGCTTCTCACGTTTTTCTTACTTTTTTCTGATATTTTAGCTATTTGTCACTTTTTTTACATTTTTGTCACTTTTTTGTAAATTCTTTTCTACATTTTTGTCACTTTTTGTCACTTTTTTTTTACATTTTTGTCACTTTTTTGTCACTTTCCTACATTTTTGTCACTTTTTTTACATTTTTGTCACTTTTTTGTAAATTCTTTTCTACATTTTTGTCACTTTTTTTTAACATTTTTGTCACTTTTTGTCACTTTTTTTTTACATTTTTGTCACTTTTTTGTACTTTTTTTTCTACATTTTTGTCACTTTTTTCTACATTTTTGTCACTTTTTTTACATTTTTGTCACTTTTTTTACATTTTTGTCACTTTTTGTCACTTTTTTTTTACATTTTTGTCACTTTTTTGTACTTTTTTTTCTACATTTTTGTCACTTTTTTCTACATTTTTGTCACTTTTTTACATTTTTGTCACTTTTTTTACATTTTTGTCACTTTTTTGTAAATTTTTGTACATTTGTTTCTACATTTTTGTCACTTTTTCTCTCAACGTTTAGACCCTTTTTTCTAATGTTTTTTTTATGCTCTTTCTGATGTTTTTGTTTCTGTCCCTTTTCTAAATGTTTACCATTTTCTCCAATGTTGAGGATTTATTTTTTGCAGTGTTTTTCTGATGTTTTTTGCATTTCCTTCTACGTTTTGGTGCTCTTTCCAACATTTTCAACAATCTCTTTTGACACTCCAAGTAGAAACTCCCCCCCCAGACTCAGCCTCTATGTTTCTGCCCCCCCCAGGGCCAGCTGGCGGCGCTGCTGAACATCCTGAAGGAACACGTTGGTCAGATGGAGAAAGAGGCGCTCAGCTTCCACCAATCAGAGCTCACGTCCTTCTTCCTCGGCGCGCTGGACTTCAGAGCCCAGCACTGCCAGGTTCTACTTCCTGTTTCTACCTTTCTGTTTGTTTATCTCTCAACACAAGCCCAGCCTGTCGACGCTAAACGTTTTTTGGCGCTTTATTCAAAGCTTTTGACGTTTGTTTGCGGTGCTTTTTCGTGTTTTTCTCTGCTTTTGTTGCCGCGCATCTCAAGGATTAACCTGTCTGTCTGTCTGACTTCCTGTCTGTCCGCTGACTTCCTGTCCGTCTCCAGGGCGATCTGAAGAAGACGGCGGAGATCGAAGGCTGCGTGATCGACTGTCTGATCGCCATGGTGATGAAACTGTCCGAGGTCACGTTCAGGCCGCTCTTCTTCAAGGTAACATCGCCACCGCCGCGCTTTAACTCCCAGAGTTAAACACCATGTTAAAGGGAAATCCTATTTATATATTATATATTATTATTATTATTATTATTATTATTATTATTATAGAAATCCTATTTACTAGTTATTAGTCGGCGAGCGTGTCCAGATCCGACATATTCTCACGTGTAAATCAGTCAACTGGGTTTATTTGAGCCAGAAGTTGTGATGGTTGGAAAAGTGGAAAGACGACAAAATGGATTTTTCATAGTTTTATTTTGTTTCTGTCAACTTTAAATTAATTTTTTTCTATTTTTTTGTCACTATTTGTCATTTTTTTCTATTTTTTTGTCACTATTTGTCATTTGTTCTATTTTTTTGTCACTTTTCTGTCGTTTTTTTCTACTTTTTGTAACTTTTTGTCTGTTTTCTGTAGTTTTTTCTACTTTGTCGTTTTTTTTTGTCATTTTCTTCTACTTTTTTGTCACTTTTTTGTCACGTTTATTTCAACCCAAACTAGAGTTGTGGTGGCTGGTAAAGTGGAAAGACGAGCCATAGTTCATAGTTTTATTTATTGAGCGAAGTGTGTGTAACGAGTCTGGTGGTTCTGGTTTGTGTCCCTGCAGCTGTTGGACTGGAGCAAGTCGGGCAGCACCGAGCGCCTGCTGACTTTCTACCGCCTGGCGGACTTCATCGCCGAGAGACTCAAAGGACTCTTCGTGCTGTTTGCAGGGAACCTGGTGAAACCGTTCGCCGACCTGCTGCGCCAGACCAACGGCTCCCAGACCGGTGAGACACACACACACACACACACACACACACACACACACACACACACACACACACACACACACACACACACACACACACACACACACACACACACACACACACACACAGGGACACACACACACACACACAGAGACACACACACACACACACACACACACACACACACACACACACACACACACACACACACACACACACACACACACACACACACACACACACACACACACACCTTCTACATGAAACATGTTCCACATTCTCTCTTTTCTTTCACTTTGAATCTGAAGACAGGTTTTCTGCTGCACCGTTAATATATAAATATCTGTATTCTGTGTGTGTGTGTGTGTGTGTGTGTGTGTGTGTGTGTGTGTGTGTGTGTGTGTGTGTGTGTGTGTGTGTGTGTGTGTGTGTGTGTGTGTGTGTGTGTGTGTGTCCAGGTGCGTTGCTGTTTGAGTCGTGTGGAGAACAGAAGACCAGTCTGCTGCTCGGCTTCGTCCTCGACTGTCTCCAGAAGATCTTCCTGTTCGACACGCAGAGATTCCTGAGCAGAGAGAGAGCCGACGCCCTGCTGACCCCACTGGTAGACCAGGTAACACACACACACACACACACACACACACACACACACACACACACACACACACACACACACACAAGGACACACACGCACCGCAGGAATGTCTCTCTCTCTCTCTCTCTCTCTCCTGTCTCATACCTGTCTCACCTTTCTCCCTATCTCCCTGTCTCACCTGTCTTCGTGTCTCTGTGTCTCCCTGTCTCACCTTTCTCCCTGTCTCACCTTTTTCCCTGTCTCACCTGTCTCTGTGTCTCCCTGTCTCACCTGTCTTCGTGTCTCTGTGTCTCCCTGTTTCCCTGTCTCACCTGTCTCACCTATCTCCCTGTCTCACCTGTCTCACCTGTCTCACCTGTCTTCCTGTCTCACTTGTCTCACCTGTCTCACCTGTCTCCCTGTCTCACCTGTCTCACCTTTCTCCCTGTCTCCCTGTCTCACTTGTCTCACCTGTCTCCCTGTCTCACCTGTCTCACCTTTCTCCCTGTCTCCCTGTCTCACCTGTCTCCCTGTCTCCCCTGTCTCCCCGTCTCCCTGTCTTCGTGTCTCTGTGTCTCCCTGTCTCACCTGTCTCCCCGTCTCACCTGTCTCCCCGCCTCCCTGCAGCTGGAGAACAGTGTGGGAGGACAGCAGGAGTATGAGCAGAGAGTGACCCAGCACCTGGTTCCCTGCGTGGGTCAGTTCTCGGTGGCGCTGGCCGACGACGCTCTGTGGAAAACTCTCAACTACCAGATCCTCCTGAAGACCCGGCACGCCGACTCCAAGGTAACCAAACACGTTACACTCTTGTCAACTTTCAAGTGTCTGACAACATTATGGGATGGATCCCTACAGAGATAGACCTTTTAGTTAAAGAGTAAGATCCTTTTAGTTTAACATGAAACAGCCCCGAAATCACCATCACCAAACTACACCAGACTCCATGTAAATAATCAGGACTTTTAGCGTGTATAGAGCCAGACTCCATGTAAATAATCAGGACTTTTAGCGTGTATAGAGCCAGACTCCATGTAAATAATCACTACTTTTAGCGTGTATAGAGCCAGACTCCATGTAAATAATCACTACTTTTAGCGTGTATAGAGCCAGACTCCATGTAAATAATCACTACTTTTAGCGTGTATAGAGCCAGACTCCATGTAAATAATCACTACTTTTAGCGTGTATAGAGCCAGACTCCATGTAAATAATCAGGACTTTTAGCGTGTATAGAACCAGACTCCATGTAAATAATCACTACTTTTAGCGTGTATAGAGCCAGACTCCATGTAAATAATCAGGACTTTTAGTGTGTATAGAGCCAGACTCCATGTAAATAATCACTACTTTTAGCGTGTATAGAGCCAGACTCCATGTAAATAATCACTACTTTTAGCGTGTATAGAGCCTGACTCCATGTAAATAATCAGGACTTTTAGTGTGTATAGAGCCAGACTCCATGTAAATAATCACTACTTTTAGCGTGTATAGAGCCAGACTCCATGTAAATAATCAGGACTTTTAGTGTGTATAGAGCCAGACTCCATGTAAATAATCACTACTTTTAGCGTGTATAGAGCCAGACTCCATGTAAATAATCAGGACTTTTAGCGTGTATAGAGCCAGACTCCATGTAAATAATCAGGACTTTTAGTGTGTATAGAGCCAGACTCCATGTAAATAATCACTACTTTTAGCCTGTATAGAGCCAGACTCCATGTAAATAATCACTACTTTTAGCGTGTATAGAGCCAGACTCCATGTAAATAATCAGGACTTTTAGCGTGTATAGAGCCAGACTCCATGTAAATAATCACTACTTTTAGCGTGTATAGAGCCAGACTCCATGTAAATAATCACTACTTTTAGCGTGTATAGAGCCAGACTCCATGTAAATAATCACTACTTTTAGCGTGTATAGAGCCAGACTCCATGTAAATAATCAGGACTTTTAGCGTGTATAGAGCCAGACTCCATGTAAATAATCACTACTTTTAGTGTGTATAGAGCCAGACTCCATGTAAATAATCAGGACTTTTAGCGTGTATAGAGCCAGACTCCATGTAAATAATCACTACTTTTAGCGTGTATAGAGCCAGCATATCTCCACATGTAAATGGGTGAATTAAGGGTTTATTCCAACCAGACCAGAGTGGTGATTGTTGGAACAGTGGAAAGATGAACCAAGACGGCTTTTGGTAGTTTTATTTAGTTTCTGTCCACTTTGAATGAAGTGTGTTTTACGATGATAAAATCCAGTGTGTATTAGTATTCTAAGTGCAGTAAAGTAACTGATTACTTCGTCCCTGTGGCTCTCAGGTGCGTTTCTCAGCGCTGGTGATGCTGATGGAGCTGGCGTCCAAACTGAAGGAGAACTACATGGTGCTGCTGCCGGAGACCATCCCCTTCCTCGCTGAACTGATGGAGGGTAAACACACACACACACACACACACACACACACACACACCTGCACAAAGAGACACGGAAACATGCAAAAATCGTCACTTTTTTTAACCTAAGACTAACTGAGGAGAACACTGATGTGATATAATGGGAACTGGAGGATTAAAGGTTAATGTAATAATATATAATGTGTGTGTGTGTGTGTGTGTGTGTGTGTGTGTGTGTGTGTGTGTGTGTGTGTGTGTGTGTGTGTGTGTGTGTGTGTGTGTGTGTGTGTGTGTGTGTGTGTGTGTGTGTGTGTGTGTGTGTGTGTGTGTGTGTGTGTGTGTTTTAGATGACTGTGAGGAGGTGGAGCAGCAGGTCCAGAAGGTGGTTCAGGAGATGGAAAACATCCTGGGAGAACCGCTGCAGAGCTACTTCTAACATATACACACACACACACACTCACACGTTTCTGTGATCGGATGTGAAGTTTGTACTTTTGTGCAAAAAATAAAAAAAAAATTGTCAGAGCTTTCCATTTTTCTTTGTGAAGAAAGAAAATATAATCGGTCATGTCACTTTAATAATCAAAGGCCTTCAATGTATTTGAATATTTTATTGCTTCTTATATTTTGTTACTGTGATTGGCTAGTACTCTTGACTTCCTGCCTTACTGTCCTGTGATTGGCTAGTACTCTTGACTTCCCGCCCTACTGCCCTGTGATTGGCTAGTACTCTTGACTTCCCGCCCTACTGTCCTGTGATTGGCTAGTACGCTTGACCTCCCGCCCTACTGTCCTGTGATTGGCTAGTACTCTTGACTTCCCGCCCTGCTGTCCTGTGATTGGCTTTTATCACTGTATGAATAGCTGAATATTGTGGATTTATGTTCAACATTTTTAAGAAAGAAAACTGGGAAATACTTTAATTTCAAGATACAGACATTCTTATATTCTTATGTTTTGAAGGTAATGAGATGAAAACACTTTTTTTGTAAATTTAATTTTATTACTGGAGAAAATTTCACATTCACAAGAAGAAATAAGACAGACTACAGAAGAAGAAGAAGAAGAAACAATGGGACACCTGTCACAGGATATAATTCTAACAACAAACTTTCATTAAAAATCACATCAAAAATCTGTTGAATAAGCTGTAAGACCACCATGTATAGAGCTCAACAGTGTGGTTTCAGCAGTAAAAGCCCCGTTGATTTTCTCCATAAGGATTTAGATTATCAGCCATAAAGTCTGAACCCCCCGAGGCAGACTGACCCCGAGCTCTGAGGTCGTGTAACTAAAGTTTCTGCTCCTGTAGAAGTCAGAAGTCAGTATGAAATCAACCTTGTTTTAAGAAAAACACCTTTTAACTGCGATGTTATGGAGAAAAACTACACTACCCACAACCCTAAGCGTAAGAGGAAACGTCTCTGATTGGACCAACTCGCTGTTGCCATAGAAACGTTTACCCTACCAGAGAAACCCATGGATGTATTAAGAGAACCGCGAACGTCCAGAGCGAGCTCCTACCGTTGAGGTTGAAGTCTACGATGGTTCCTGGAACACTTTATTGTGTCTTTGCCTTTTTTTTTGCCGTTTTCAAAAAAAATGTTTTGCGCTGAATCAAATGTTTTATGTTCACTATTCATCTCGTAGCTGGTTGGCTCGGTTACAGACTTAAAACTCTTTATATCAGCGTTAAAAAAGTGGGCGGTCACTGCTGAAGGGTATGGAAGCCGAGAACGGCCATGTTTTTTTTTTTATCGATTTTTTGTATGCACTGTTATCCCGTGATAACGACTCATTAATTAGTTATCACGAGGTAACAAAGTTTGTTTTGTCGAGATTTTTTTTTAATGGATTTTTTTTATGCACTGTTATGTTGAGATAACAAATTAATTATTTCGTTATCTCGACATAACAAAGTTTGTTTTCTCCCACTAATCCCACTAAAACACCCTTCCATTTAACCCGGGGAATGGGGCTCCATAATATAGAAATCTGCCGTTTCTCCCTCCTCTTCCCCGAGTTAAATGGAAGGGTGTCTTAGTGGGATTAGTGGGAGAAAACAAACTTTGTTATGTCGAGATAACAAAATAATTAATTTGTAATCTCGAGATAACAGTGCATAAAAAAAATCTCGAGAAAACAAACTGTTATATCGAGAGAAAAAATAAAATAAAAAAATCCATGGCCGTTCTCGGCTTCCGTAGAAGGGTGATAACTATCTCAAGCGCAATCTACGATCTTTGGCACCTGCTGCAGTTATTTAGTCCTCCCGCCACACGGGGGCGGTGGACGCTGTTTTTTGCTATAGTATATAACCTGTACAAAGCAACCGGCCGCTAAACCTTTCTGTGTGGCTTGTTGTTAGTGTGTCAGTCTACATTTGGAAGATGTTTAACTCTGTAAAGAATATATGTGAGTAACGTAGTCACGTGTTCATCGCTACGTTGCTTCTAAACGGCTGTTTCAGCGTTGACAGTTGACGTTAGCTAGCTAGCTAGCTAGGTAGCTAAGTGCGTAGCTAAGCAGCATCTAGCCGGCTGTTGTTCAATCCGTTACCATTTCAGATATCTGCTGTGAAAGAGTCGCCACCTCACCGAGGGCTTTGTCGAAGGTATGTAGTTTGAATCTGTGTGTTTCTACTGTGTTTTTATTTCGTGTCGAAGACTTATTAAGACCTAAAGCTAACGTTAGCAAAGCCACCGTTCGTTTTTCGCGGGGCCCCGCCCACCGCGGAGCCTTATTGGTCCGCTGAGAGGCTAGCTCTGTGCTGATTGGCTTACATCTGACAGGCCCTTTTTAAAGCTGAATAGTTAAATGACTGAACACACGAGGGTTTTACGTTTTATTATTTATTTATTTAACACATAAAATACATAAACTGTTACACACAGATTAATAGTCTGAGTGTCTGACAACATTGTGGAAAGTATCTCTAAGTAGTAGTCGACCTGTTAGAGAGTCAACAAACAAACATTTGCTAAACCCACCAGACTCGATGTAAATAAACAGTGATTTTAGCATCGTCAAATAAACTTCATTCAAAGTCGCCAAAAACCAAATCAAACTGTTAAAAGCCGTTTTGTGTCGTCTTTCCGCTGTTCAAACAATCACAACTCTAGTTTGGGTTGAAATAAACACAAAGTTTACTGATTTTACATGTGAAAGTATGTTGGATCTATAGACACTAAAAGTACTGATTATTTACATTGAGTCTGGTGGGTTTAGCGCTAGCAACATCAGAACTGTTTCTGGTTAAACAGAAAGGACTCAAAGAGTTTTTGTGTGTGTGTGTGTGTGTGTGTGTGTGTGTGTGTGTGTGTGTGTCTGAAAAATGGAGATATGTGGCTTGTTGAAGAATGTGGCGACAGAGCTGGACATGCAAGACTAGTTTTGTAATTGGCTAAAAGGTGTGAGGGCTTCTGGGTAATCCTGAGAGGCTTACTGAGGCTGCTCAGACCATACACGCAGCTCAGCTTCATCTTCATCACAGCTCACGTGGTGCTGAGTTCAGGTTCACCTGTTTGTTTTCTGCTCACCTGTCTTTGTTCCTGCTGCTCCTCCTCCACCACTGAGACTCCAAGGCAAACAGCTCAGTTAAGTTAAGTTTCCTGGGTGAAAGTCTTAAAATGTTATATAATTAGACTAGAGTGTGACTGTGTGTGTGACTGTGTGTGTGGGCGGGGTCTAAGCAGTGTAAACAGGAAGTGCAGCGGGTTTAAGGTGAACTTGAACGTGTGTCTGTGTGTCAGCGATGTGTGTAACTGGGATGAGCGTCTGTGACGAGGACGTGGATCTGCAGAGCTGGGGCTGGACTGACCTGTGTGTATCAGCCTTCTCTCTCTGTGTGTGTGTGTGTGTGTGTGTGTGTGTGAGAGGTGTTTGATAAGGTTTCAGGGACTTGTTTGGTCGAGTGGTGTGTTGTAATCTGCCGTGTGAGTGACGGAGAACTTCTGTTCCTCTCGAGGTAAAAACAGAGTAACATATTTCTTTATGTGTTTCTTGTAAATCTGAAAGACGATCCATTGAGCACACAAGGCTTAACTATTAACCACATCTGGGACCCGGCGAGGCGTGAAAGGTGTGTAACGTCTTTCAGCAACACGAGACAAAGTTCATTCTGCGATGTTCTGACTAGACTTTGTTCTTCTGCACAAATTAAATTATCACCCTGATGGAAGTTAATTGTGCAGCTTGTGTTTACGTCCACTAAAAGTTCTCGTGTTGCCGCTGACAGACTCAGATTAATATTAAGTGTCTGACAACATTATGGAAAGGATTTCTAAGTAGGCCGATCTTCCTGTTGGAGAGTAAGATTCTCTTTTTTTAAACATAAAAACATCCGTATAATTGCGTTCGCTAAACCCACCAGACTCCATGTAAATAAACAGTGATTTTAGCATCGTCAAATAAACTTAATTCTAAGTCGACAAAAACTAAATCAAACTATTAAAAGCCGTTTTGTGTCGTCTTTCCACTGTTCAAACCATCACAACTCTAGTTTGGTTGTAATAAACACACAGTTTACTGATTTACATGTGAAAGTATGTTGATCTATACATGCTAAAACTCCTGATTATTTACATGGAGTCTGGCTCTATACACGCTAAAAGTCCTGATTATTTACATGGAGTCTGGCTCTATACACGCTAAAAGTAGTGATTATTTACATGGAGTCTGGCTCTATACACGCTAAAAGTAGTGATTATTTACATGGAGTCTGGCTCTATACACGCTAAAAGTCCTGATTATTTACATGGAGTCTGGCTCTATACACGCTAAAAGTCCTGATTATTTACATGGAGTCTGGCTCTATACACGCTAAAAGTCCTGATTATTTACATGGAGTCTGGTGGGTTTTTAGCGCTGGCGACCTCAGACCTGTTGGTGGTTAAACAGAAAGGTCTCAAAGAGGATTTTAAAAGGTCTGTCTCTGTTTTGGCGTCTTCGCCGCATGACGCTCAGCTTTCAGTCAGCGAAATTGATTTATCTTGGCAGCTCCAGACAAAATAACTTCTTCCTGCCGTCTCTCCTCCTTCTTTTTTACTTCTTTCTCTCCTCCTCCTCCTCAGCTCCAGGTACTCGTCCTCCTCGTTCTCGGGCTCAGAGCGCCAGATCTCGGACTCGAAGGACCAGATCTCGGACTCGAAGGACCAGATCTCGGGGATCATGTCCAGACGCAGCCTCCGGCTGGATGACAGCCTGCTGGACCGAAATCTTCCTCTCGGCAGCGCCTCCTTCAGCGCGGGAGGAGTCGGTTGGAGGAGCACCAGGTAAGACTGCTAAGCTAACGTTAAGCTAACATCATGTCCCACGTTATGTTGGCAGATGGAATTCAGTCGCCAAGTCAAAAAATTCAAATGTCTGATCTCTCTCGCTCTCTCTCTCTCTCTCTCTGTCTCTGTCTCTGTCTCTGTCTCTCTCTCTCTCTCTCTCTCTCTCTCTCTCTCTCTCTCTCTCTCTCTCTCTCTCTCTCTCTCTCTCTCTCTCTCTCTCTCTCTCTCCCCCCCCCCCCCTCCCTCTTCTTCTTCCTGCAGGTCCTTGAAGTCTCGTGGTTCCCAGCATGCTTCCAGCTCCAAGTCTCTCCTCCTGCCGACTCCCTGCATAGCGACGGGCCAGTCGCTCCTGAACAGCAGCGTCCACAGCGTGACGTCGGACGCCTCGCTGCTCTCCTCGCTGCTGGACGAGTCCTCCGTCAGGGAGAGCACGCTCGGCGACACCTTCTGGGGTAAAAATGTCTTCTTCGTCAGACAAAAACAAAAAGCAACCTGGCGATTCGCCACCGGTGGGAGCGTCACTGAAACGGCCCTGACGCCCTGTTGTCTTCCTAAACCCCCCGACGTCGCACAAGGAGACTTTATATTTCACAGTTCCTGTTTTCCTTCAGATCGTTTATAGACTGTTCTGAGCACACTTAGAGAGAGTGTGAGTGAGTGTGTGTGTGTGTGAGAGTGTGTGTGTGTGAGAGAGAGAGTGAGTGAGTGTGTGTGTGTGAGTGAGAAAGAGAGTGTGTGAGAGACTGTGTGTGTGTGAGAGTGAGAAAGAGAGAGTGTGTGTGAGAGACTGTGAGTGTGTGTGTGTGAGAGTGAGAAAGAGAGGGAGAGAGAGTGTGTGTGTGTGTGTGTGAGTGAGTGTGTGTGTGAGAGTGAGAAAGAGAGAGTGTGTGAGAGACTGTGAGTGAGTGTGTGTGTGTGAGAGAGAGAGGGAGAGAGTGTGTGAGTGTGTGTGTGAGAGTGAGAGAGAGAGGGAGAGAGAGTGTGTGTGTGAGTGTGTGTGTGAGAGTGAGAGAGTGTGAGTGTGTGTGTGAGAGAGGGAGAGAGAGTGTGTGTGTGAGTGAGTGAGTGAGTGTGTGTGAGAGAGAGAGAGGGAGAGAGAGTGTGTGTGTGTGAGTGAGTGTGTGTGTGTGAGAGTGAGAGAGAGGGAGAGAGAGTGTGTGTGTGTGAGTGAGTGT
This sequence comes from Gymnocephalus cernua, assembly GCA_023631565.1. Taxonomy (NCBI): domain Eukaryota; kingdom Metazoa; phylum Chordata; class Actinopteri; order Perciformes; family Percidae; genus Gymnocephalus; species Gymnocephalus cernua. Next base: position 1,157,250 of record CM042443.1, on the reverse strand, counting down.
GTGTGTGAGAGTGAGAGAGAGAGAGGGAGAGAGAGTGTGTGTGTGTGAGTGAGTGTGTGTGTGTGTGTGAGTGAGAAAGAGAGAGAGAGAGATTGATTTTTCGGACATTTTTCTCACTTTTCCCAAGTAAAATACTAAGTTGTAGACGATATAAAAACGTCTGGAGTCTGGACCAGCCGTGGTGCAGAGGGAGTCTCAGTCTTTTTATTAACGTTGACATATGGGACCTTATTTTATTAGTATATTTTTAAATGTGTGTTATGTTGTAAAGTTCATGTTGAAATAAATACACGTACACGAGTAGTTAACGTGATCATTACGGCGTTTCAAGACGGCTCTAAATCAAACGCGACTAAGCCACACGGCCAGCGGACGGGACGCAGCGCTCCACAAAATAAACTAAACGTACATCGTATACTTATGGCGACACGTTCGATATAATATTGCGCAACGTGATATCGCGATATTGACTCCCCGCCTAAATGCACGATTGGGAAAGACGTGTTTTTGCCGGAGAAGTCGGGCGTCCTACGCGGGCCGTCCTACGCGGGCCGTCCTACGCGGGCCGTCCTACGCGGGCCGTCTGACGGCGCCCAACTCTGTACGGTCTTTACAAGTGTGTTTCCTCTTCCTGTTGCAGGTCTGGACCAGGACGTTGATCCCAGAGGTCAGTTCATAGTCTATAATCCATACAAAGGTAGCGCAAATCTAAGCGATCTTATTGGTTCAAGTACGTGATACTAGGGCTGCACACACACCGACGCACACAGACACACACACACACACGCACAGACACACACACACACGCACAGACACACACACACGCACACACACAAACACACGCACACACACACACACGCACAGACACACACACACAGACACACACAGAGGCACGCACAGACATGCACACACACACACACACACACACACACACAGAGGCACGCACAGACACACACACACACACACACGCACGCACACACGCACGCACACACGCACGCACAGACACACGCACAGACACACGCACAGACACACGCACAGACACACGCACAGACACACGCACAGACACACGCACAGACACACGCACACAGACACACGCACAGACACACGCACAGACACACGCACACAGACACACACACACGCACACACACAAACACACGCACACACACAAACACGCACAGACACACACACACAGACACACACAGAGGCACGCACAGACACGCACACACACACACACACGCACAGACACACGCACAGACACACGCACAGACACACGCACACAGACACACGCACACAGACACACGCACAGACACACGCACAGACACACGCACAGACACACGCACACAGACACACGCACAGACACACGCACAGACACACGCGCACAGACACACGCACACAGAGACACGCACAGACACACACACACACACACACACACAGACACACGCGCAGACAAGCACATACACACGCCCACACACACACACACACACACACACAGATACATACGGTAGCCGGTGAGGGACATACAGGACATACTGCTCCACCTTTCACGTTTTCTCTGTCACATGATGAACTCACAGCTGCTGCTAACGCTGCTAACGGGTATCGTAGCTTCGTCAAGTTAGAAGAAGGAAACGTGGAGGACCACACGTATTCAAAATCCACATTTCAGGCTTTTTGAAGCATGCAGGCTACCGTAGCTGTAATGCGTACTCTGAACTGAACTGCCTGGTGAGAGAGAGTTGATTGATAGATGATCTCAACGCTAGACGGGAGACATTCCCACACACTGGACCTTTAAATGAAAGTAATATGTTGTCTGTTTGCAGAAAGCACCATGGTAGCAGAGCAGAGCACCGTCCTGGCAGACTGCACTCTGATTGGTTCAGACGGCCGCTGTCCCAAACACGTCGCCCAGACGATCAGCAGGGTTTACTGCAAAGACTGCGAGCTCTTGGACAGGACGCACGTCTCCTCCTCTAAATACTCGGAGCCGGAAACTCCCACCGTCTACTGCCGAGACCGCAGCCGCAAGAGCAAGACAGGTGAGCAGAGAGGGAGACGGGTGAGCAGAGAGGGAGACGGGTGAGCAGAGAGGGAGACGGGTGAGCAGAGAGGAAGACGGGTGAGCAGAGAGGGAGACGGGTAAGCAGAGAGGAAGACGGGTGAGCAGAGAGGGAGACGGGTAAGCAGAGAGGGGGACGGGTGAGCAGAGAGGGGGACGGGTGAGCAGAGAGGGAGACGGGTGAGCAGAGAGCAAGACGGGTGAGCAGAGAGGGAGACGGGTGAGCAGAGAGGGAGACGGGTGAGCAGAGAGGGAGACGGGTGAGCAGAGAGGGAGACGGGTGAGCAGAGAGGGAGACGGGTGAGCAGAGAGGGAGACGGGTGAGCAGAGAGGGAGACGGGTGAGCAGAGAGGGAGACGGGTGAGCAGAGAGGGAGACGGGTGAGCAGAGAGGGAGACGGGTGAGCAGACGGGTGAGCGGAGAGGGAGACGGGTGAGCAGACGGGTGAGCGGAGAGGGAGACGGGTGAGCAGAGAGGGGGACGGGTGAGCAGAGAGGGGGACGGGTGAGCAGAGAGGGAGACGGGTGAGCAGACGGGTGAGCAGAGAGGGAGACGGGTGAGCAGAGAGGGAGACGGGTGAGCAGACGGGTGAGCAGACGGGTGAGCAGAGAGGGAGACGGGTGAGCAGAGAGGGAGACGGGTGAGCAGAGAGGGAGACGGGTAAACGGAGAGTGAGAATGCCCAGAATGCACCTGAACACACCTCCCTGTAAGACCAGCACGCCCAGAATGCACCTGAACACACCTCCCTGTAAGACCAGCACGCCCAAAATGCACCTGAACACACCTCCCTGTAAGACCAGCACGCCCAGAATGCACCTGAACACACCTCCCTGTTAGACCAGCACGCCCAGAATGCACCTGAACACACCTCCCTGTTAGACCAGCACGCCCAGAATGCACCTGAACACACATGGGGCCCATTATGTCATCCGTGTGTCTTAACGTAGCTGTTTGTTCAGCAGGTGTGCTGGCGTCCCTGTGGAGCTGTGTGCTTTATCTGCTCTCTCATCACCTGAAGCTGCAGAAACGCTTCTACCTGACAGGTAGCTCACCTGACAGGTAGCTCACCTGACCGGACTGCTCTCTGTCTGGCAGCCGGGCAGGAACCTCTGCGTGGAAACATCTTTACAGTCTTCTTAAGATCTATAACTCTGATTTAATACTAGAAACCTAAAGGGAATTCCCTGACCTGTACAGCTACTGTGTTTCCTCACGCCTCAACTAACCACACACACACACACACACACACACACACACACACACACACACACACACACACACACACACACACACACACACCCTCGTCTCTGTGGCTCTGCCCACATGTTTTGTATGAATTTGCATTCATAAATCACTTCCTCTTTGTCAGACTGCAGCTCAGGTCACACTCTCAGGTTACACGTCTGTTGAGAAAAGTGGAAAAAGTTGGAATAGATCAAGATAATTTTTTATATTGTGAGAGGAAAAGGGGAAATATTTAGAGAAAGTATAAATAATTTGATTAAAATAAAAAAAAATCTTAATATATTGGAGAAAACGTCAAATGACTCACAGATACAATGTTAAAACTTTAATTTTTACATGCATACATGCATACATACATACATACATACATACATACATACATACATACATACATACATACATACATACATACAGTAATCGCACCATCTCTGTGTTTTTGTTGGATATTTTTACCTGACAGTATTCGGACACATACTTTGAGTCTGATGAGATGTATGTTGTTTCCTGTCCTTCCTGGTGTCTCACGTGCTCACCTGTCTGGTTTCCCCCCTAAACAAATGGGCTGCACCTTTTTCACTTTGGCTGTGGCTATGGCAACATGCAAATCTGTGCCCCGTGCCCCTCCAGGCGGTCGCTCGCCGCCGGTCCTCGGCTCAGAAGACGGACCGCGTGTGTGTGTGTGTCTGACGGTTTCTTCTCCTCTCTGTTGCAGCTCGGTCCGGTCTCTGCAGAGTCATGAACGTGAGGGAGGCCCCCGCCGGACAGAAGGAGCCTCATCCCAGCGCATCTCTGTGTGAGTTGTTACACAACGGACAAAAACACGACTCAAACTGCCGAAGGAAGTTAATCCAAGAGGGTTAAACTCAGAGCTCTGACTTGGGCTTCACTGCTGTGTTTTTTTTGCTACGTTTATGCCTCGCGTCCACATACGGCAGCGTTTCACAGCCCTTAAAACAGAGACATATCGAGGAAAAGTCAGACATTTTATAGAAAATGTGGGACAGTTTTGAGAGGAAATTGAGACGAAGAAGTGGGACAATTTTATAGAAAATGTGGGTCAATTTTATAGAAAATGTGGGACTATTTTATAGAAAATGTGGGACAATCTTATAGAAAATGTGGGACAATTTTATAGAAAAATGTGGGACTATTTTATAGAAAATGTGGGACAATCTTATAGAAAATGTGGGACAATTTTATAGAAAAATGTGGGACTATTTTATAGAAAATGTGGGACAATCTTATAGAAAATGTGGGACAATTTTATAGAAAAATGTCGGACAATTTTATAGAAAAATGTGGGACTATTTTATAGAAAATGTGGGACAATCTTATAGAAAATGTGGGATTATTTTATAGAAAAATGTCGGACAATCTTATAGAAAATGTGGGACAATTTTGAGAGGAAATTGAGAGGAAGAAGTGGGATTATTTTATAGAAAATGTAGGTCAATTTTCTAGAAAATGTGGGACAATTTTATAGACAAAGTGGGACAATTTTATAGAAAATGTGGGTCAGTCTGAGGGGGGAAAGTCTATCTATACATCCATGAATTTCTGTCCTTTCCTCTTTTCCCAGGAAGCAAATTTGCGTTTCCTAGGATGGAGGCGCGGGACATTTCTTCGCCGTCCTAGGAAACACGAATTCGCTCCCAGAACTTTAACTGAGTCCAGTCACTCTTTAAGTTTTAACGTTCCTTGGATACTTTAAACCTGGATAACCGAGAAGCTTCAGACATTTCAACTTGTACTTCCCGTAAACGTCTCCTTCCTCTTCTGTCTGTCGAACCTCCTCCTGCACTGCTGACACCAAC